>JAPQNM010001292.1:0-30000 GCA_029783475.1 Metacarcinus magister | reverse complement strand
ATTAGGTCTATCAGATGCTGCAATGATATTTCCAATATCTCTAATAGCTTTCGAGAAAATGAGGAGGAAAGTCATGTTTTTATATAAATATTAAGTTTCATTTTACTGCGTAATTATTAGTCATAGAACAAATATTCATAATATCAGTTGTACAGTTTAATTAGGTCTATCAGATGCTGCAATGATATTTCCAATATCTCTAATAGCTTTCGAGAAAATGAGGAGGAAAGTCATGTTTTTATATAAATATTAAGTTTCATTTTACTGCGTAATTATTAGTCATAGAACAAATATTCATAATGACAGTTGTACAGTTTAATTAGGTCTATCAGATGCTGCAATTATATTTCCAATATCTCTAATAGCTTTCGAGAAAATGAGGAGGAAAGTCATGTTTTTATATAAAAATACGGTTTTATTTTACTGCGTAATTATTAGTCATAGAACAAATATTCATAATACAGTTGTACAGTTGAATTAGGTATATCAGATGATGCAATGATATTTCCAATATCTCTAATAGCTTTCGAGAAAACGAGGAAGAAAGTAATTTTAAAAAAAGTAAAATTCAGTATTTATTAGTACTAGTGAAAATATTCATAATGACAGTAGTAGATTTTAATTAGGTCTATCAGATGCTGCAATAATATTTCCAATATCTCTAATAGCTTTCGAGAAAATGAGGAGGAAAGTCATGTTTTTATATAAATATTAAGTTTCATTTTACTGCGTAATTATTAGTCATAGAACAAATATTCATAATATCAGTTGTACAGTTTAATTAGGTCTATCAGATGCTGCAATGATATTTCCAATATCTCTAATAGCTTTCGAGAAAATGAGGAGGAAAGTCATGTTTTTATATAAATATTAAGTTTCATTTTACTGCGTAATTATTAGTCATAGAACAAATATTCATAATGACAGTTGTACAGTTTAATTAGGTCTATCAGATGCTGCAATGATATTTCCAATATCTCTAATAGCTTTCGAGAAAATGAGGAGGAAAGTCATGTTTTTATATAAATATTAAGTTTCATTTTACTGCGTAATTATTAGTCATAGAACAAATATTCATAATATCAGTTGTACAGTTTAATTAGGTCTATCAGATGCTGCAATAATATTTCCAATATCTCTAATAGCTTTCGAGAAAATGAGGAGGAAAGTCATGTTTTTATATAAATATTAAGTTTCATTTTACTGCGTAATTATTAGTCATAGAACAAATATTCATAATATCAGTTGTACAGTTTAATTAGGTCTATCAGATGCTGCAATTATATTTCCAATATCTCTAATAGCTTTCGAGAAAATGAGGAGGAAAGTCATGTTTTTATATAAAAATACGGTTTTATTTTACCGAGTAATTATTAGTCATGGAACAAATATTCATAATATCAGTTGTACAGTTGAATTAGGTATATCAGATGATGCAATGATATTTCCAATATCTCTAATAGCTTTCGAGAAAATGAGGAAGAAAGTAATTGGAAAAAAAGTAAAATTCAGTATTTATTAGTACTAGTGAAAATATTCATAATGACAGTAGTAGATTTTAATTAGGTCTATCAGATGCTGCAATAATATTTCCAATATCTCTAATAGCTTTCGAGAAAATGAGGAGGAATGTCATGTTTTTATATAAAAATTAAGTTTCATTTTACTGCGTAATTATTAGTCATAGAACAAATATTCATAATGACAGTTGTACAGTTTAATTAGGTCTATCAGATGCTGCAATGATATTTCCAATATCTCTAATAGCTTTCGAGAAAATGACGAGGAAAGTCATGTTTTTATATAAATATTAAGTTTCATTTTACTGCGTAATTATTAGTCATAGAACAAATATTCATAATATCAGTTGTACAGTTTAATTAGGTCTATCTGATGCTGCAATGATATTTCCAATATCTCTAATAGCTTTCGAGAAAATGAGGAGGAAAGTCATGTTTTTATATAAATATTAAGTTTTATTTTACTGCGTAATTATTAGTCATAGAACAAATATTCATAATGACAGTTGTACAGTTTAATCAGGTCTATCAGATGCTGCAATGATATTTCCAATATCTCTAATAGCTTTCGAGAAAATGAGGAGGAAAGTCATGTTTTATATATAAATATTAAGTTTCATTTTACTGCGTAATTATTAGTCATAGAACAAATATTCATAATGACAGTTGTACAGTTTAATTAGGTCTATCAGATGCTGCAATATATTTCCAATATCTCTAATAGCTTTCGAGAAAATGACGAGGAAAGTCATGTTTTTATATAAAAATTACGTTTTATTTTACTGCGTAATTATTAGTCATAGAACAAATATTCATAATGACAGTTGTACAGTTTAATCAGGTCTATCAGATGCTGCAATGATATTTCCAATATCTCTAATAGCTTTCGAGAAAATGAGGAGGAAAGTCATGTTTTTATATAAATATTAAGTTTCATTTTACTGCGTAATTATTAGTCATAGAACAAATATTCATAATATCAGTTGTACAGTTTAATTAGGTCTATCAGATGCTGCAATGATATTTCCAATATCTCTAATAGCTTTCGAGAAAATGAGGAGGAAAGTCATGTTTTTATATAAATATTAAGTTTCATTTTACTGCGTAATTATTAGTCATAGAACAAATATTCATAATGACAGTTGTACAGTTTAATTAGGTCTATCAGATGCTGCAATGATATTTCCAATATCTCTAATAGCTTTCGAGAAAATGAGGAGGAAAGTCATGTTTTTATATAAATATTAAGTTTCATTTTACTGCGTAATTATTAGTCATAGAACAAATATTCATAATATCAGTTGTACAGTTTAATTAGGTCTATCAGATGCTGCAATTATATTTCCAATATCTCTAATAGCTTTCGAGAAAATGAGGAGGAAAGTCATGTTTTTATATAAAAATACGGTTTTATTTTACCGAGTAATTATTAGTCATGGAACAAATATTCATAATATCAGTTGTACAGTTGAATTAGGTATATCAGATGATGCAATGATATTTCCAATATCTCTAATAGCTTTCGAGAAAATGAGGAAGAAAGTAATTGGAAAAAAAGTAAAATTCAGTATTTATTAGTACTAGTGAAAATATTCATAATGACAGTAGTAGATTTTAATTAGGTCTATCAGATGCTGCAATAATATTTCCAATATCTCTAATAGCTTTCGAGAAAATGAGGAGGAATGTCATGTTTTTATATAAAAATTAAGTTTCATTTTACTGCGTAATTATTAGTCATAGAACAAATATTCATAATGACAGTTGTACAGTTTAATTAGGTCTATCAGATGCTGCAATGATATTTCCAATATCTCTAATAGCTTTCGAGAAAATGACGAGGAAAGTCATGTTTTTATATAAATATTAAGTTTCATTTTACTGCGTAATTATTAGTCATAGAACAAATATTCATAATATCAGTTGTACAGTTTAATTAGGTCTATCTGATGCTGCAATGATATTTCCAATATCTCTAATAGCTTTCGAGAAAATGAGGAGGAAAGTCATGTTTTTATATAAATATTAAGTTTTATTTTACTGCGTAATTATTAGTCATAGAACAAATATTCATAATGACAGTTGTACAGTTTAATCAGGTCTATCTGATGCTGCAATGATATTTCCAATATCTCTAATAGCTTTCGAGAAAATGAGGAGGAAAATCATGTTTTTATATAAATATTAAGTTTCATTTTACTGCGTAATTATTAGTCATAGAACAAATATTCATAATATCAGTTGTACAGTTTAATTAGGTCTATCAGATGCTGCAATAATATTTCCAATATCTCTAATAGCTTTCGAGAAAATGAGGAGGAAAGTCATGTTTTTATATAAATATTAAGTTTCATTTTACTGCGTAATTATTAGTCATAGAACAAATATTCATAATGACAGTTGTACAGTTTAATCAGGTCTATCAGATGCTGCAATGATATTTCCAATATCTCTAATAGCTTTCGAGAAAATGAGGAGGAAAGTCATGTTTTTATATAAATATTAAGTTTCATTTTACTGCGTAATTATTAGTCATAGAACAAATATTCATAATATCAGTTGTACAGTTTAATTAGGTCTATCAGATGCTGCAATTATATTTCCAATATCTCTAATAGCTTTCGAGAAAATGAGGAGGAAAGTCATGTTTTTATATAAAAATACGGTTTTATTTTACCGAGTAATTATTAGTCATGGAACAAATATTCATAATATCAGTTGTACAGTTGAATTAGGTATATCAGATGATGCAATGATATTTCCAATATCTCTAATAGCTTTCGAGAAAATGAGGAAGAAAGTAATTGGAAAAAAAGTAAAATTCAGTATTTATTAGTACTAGTGAAAATATTCATAATGACAGTAGTAGATTTTAATTAGGTCTATCAGATGCTGCAATAATATTTCCAATATCTCTAATAGCTTTCGAGAAAATGAGGAGGAATGTCATGTTTTTATATAAAAATTAAGTTTCATTTTACTGCGTAATTATTAGTCATAGAACAAATATTCATAATGACAGTTGTACAGTTTAATTAGGTCTATCAGATGCTGCAATGATATTTCCAATATCTCTAATAGCTTTCGAGAAAATGACGAGGAAAGTCATGTTTTTATATAAATATTAAGTTTCATTTTACTGCGTAATTATTAGTCATAGAACAAATATTCATAATATCAGTTGTACAGTTTAATTAGGTCTATCTGATGCTGCAATGATATTTCCAATATCTCTAATAGCTTTCGAGAAAATGAGGAGGAAAGTCATGTTTTTATATAAATATTAAGTTTTATTTTACTGCGTAATTATTAGTCATAGAACAAATATTCATAATGACAGTTGTACAGTTTAATCAGGTCTATCAGATGCTGCAATGATATTTCCAATATCTCTAATAGCTTTCGAGAAAATGAGGAGGAAAATCATGTTTTTATATAAATATTAAGTTTCATTTTACTGCGTAATTATTAGTCATAGAACAAATATTCATAATATCAGTTGTACAGTTTAATTAGGTCTATCAGATGCTGCAATAATATTTCCAATATCTCTAATAGCTTTCGAGAAAATGAGGAGGAAAGTCATGTTTTTATATAAATATTAAGTTTCATTTTACTGCGTAATTATTAGTCATAGAACAAATATTCATAATATCAGTTGTACAGTTTAATTAGGTCTATCAGATGCTGCAATGATATTTCCAATATCTCTAATAGCTTTCGAGAAAATGAGGAGGAAAGTCATGTTTTTATATAAAAATACGGTTTTATTTTACCGAGTAATTATTAGTCATGGAACAAATATTCATAATATCAGTTGTACAGTTGAATTAGGTATATCAGATGATGCAATGATATTTCCAATATCTCTAATAGCTTTCGAGAAAATGAGGAAGAAAGTAATTGGAAAAAAAGTAAAATTCAGTATTTATTAGTACTAGTGAAAATATTCATAATGACAGTAGTAGATTTTAATTAGGTCTATCAGATGCTGCAATAATATTTCCAATATCTCTAATAGCTTTCGAGAAAATGAGGAGGAATGTCATGTTTTTATATAAAAATTAAGTTTCATTTTACTGCGTAATTATTAGTCATAGAACAAATATTCATAATGACAGTTGTACAGTTTAATTAGGTCTATCAGATGCTGCAATGATATTTCCAATATCTCTAATAGCTTTCGAGAAAATGACGAGGAAAGTCATGTTTTTATATAAATATTAAGTTTCATTTTACTGCGTAATTATTAGTCATAGAACAAATATTCATAATATCAGTTGTACAGTTTAATTAGGTCTATCAGATGCTGCAATGATATTTCCAATATCTCTAATAGCTTTCGAGAAAATGAGGAGGAAAGTCATGTTTTTATATAAATATTAAGTTTTATTTTACTGCGTAATTATTAGTCATAGAACAAATATTCATAATGACAGTTGTACAGTTTAATCAGGTCTATCAGATGCTGCAATGATATTTCCAATATCTCTAATAGCTTTCGAGAAAATGAGGAGGAAAAGTCATGTTTTTATATAAATATTAAGTTTCATTTTACTGCGTAATTATTAGTCATAGAACAAATATTCATAATATCAGTTGTACAGTTTAATTAGGTCTATCAGATGCTGCAATAATATTTCCAATATCTCTAATAGCTTTCGAGAAAATGAGGAGGAAAGTCATGTTTTTATATAAATATTAAGTTTCATTTTACTGCGTAATTATTAGTCATAGAACAAATATTCATAATATCAGTTGTACAGTTTAATTAGGTCTATCAGATGCTGCAATTATATTTCCAATATCTCTAATAGCTTTCGAGAAAATGAGGAGGAAAGTCATGTTTTTATATAAAAATACGGTTTTATTTTACCGAGTAATTATTAGTCATGGAACAAATATTCATAATATCAGTTGTACAGTTGAATTAGGTATATCAGATGATGCAATGATATTTCCAATATCTCTAATAGCTTTCGAGAAAACGAGGAAGAAAGTAATTGGAAAAAAAGTAAAATTCAGTATTTATTAGTACTAGTGAAAATATTCATAATGACAGTAGTAGATTTTAATTAGGTCTATCAGATGCTGCAATAATATTTCCAATATCTCTAATAGCTTTCGAGAAAATGAGGAGGAATGTCATGTTTTTATATAAAAATTAAGTTTCATTTTACTGCGTAATTATTAGTCATAGAACAAATATTCATAATGACAGTTGTACAGTTTAATTAGGTCTATCAGATGCTGCAATTATATTTCCAATATCTCTAATAGCTTTCGAGAAAATGAGGAGGAAAGTCATGTTTTTATATAAAAATACGGTTTTATTTTACTGCGTAATTATTAGTCATAGAACAAATATTCATAATCAGTTGTACAGTTGAATTAGGTATATCAGATGATGCAATGATATTTCCAATATCTCTAATAGCTTTCGAGAAAACGAGGAAGAAAGTAATTTGAAAAAAAGTAAAATTCAGTATTTATTAGTACTAGTGAAAATATTCATAATGACAGTAGTAGATTTTAATTAGGTCTATCAGATGCTGCAATAATATTTCCAATATCTCTAATAGCTTTCGAGAAAATGACGAGGAAAGTCATGTTTTTATATAAATATTAAGTTTCATTTTACTGCGTAATTATTAGTCATAGAACAAATATTCATAATATCAGTTGTACAGTTTAATTAGGTCTATCAGATGCTGCAATGATATTTCCAATATCTCTAATAGCTTTCGAGAAAATGAGGAGGAAAGTCATGTTTTTATATAAATATTAAGTTTCATTTTACTGCGTAATTATTAGTCATAGAACAAATATTCATAATGACAGTTGTACAGTTTAATCAGGTCTATCAGATGCTGCAATGATATTTCCAATATCTCTAATAGCTTTCGAGAAAATGAGGAGGAAAGTCATGTTTTTATATAAATATTAAGTTTCATTTTACTGCGTAATTATTAGTCATAGAACAAATATTCATAATATCAGTTGTACAGTTTAATTAGGTCTATCAGATGCTGCAATAATATTTCCAATATCTCTAATAGCTTTCGAGAAAATGAGGAGGAAAGTCATGTTTTTATATAAATATTAAGTTTCATTTTACTGCGTAATTATTAGTCATAGAACAAATATTCATAATATCAGTTGTACAGTTTAATTAGGTCTATCAGATGCTGCAATTATATTTCCAATATCTCTAATAGCTTTCGAGAAAATGAGGAGGAAAGTCATGTTTTTATATAAAAATACGGTTTTATTTTACCGAGTAATTATTAGTCATGGAACAAATATTCATAATATCAGTTGTACAGTTGAATTAGGTATATCAGATGATGCAATGATATTTCCAATATCTCTAATAGCTTTCGAGAAAATGAGGAAGAAAGTAATTGGAAAAAAAGTAAAATTCAGTATTTATTAGTACTAGTGAAAATATTCATAATGACAGTAGTAGATTTTAATTAGGTCTATCAGATGCTGCAATAATATTTCCAATATCTCTAATAGCTTTCGAGAAAATGAGGAGGAATGTCATGTTTTTATATAAAAATTAAGTTTCATTTTACTGCGTAATTATTAGTCATAGAACAAATATTCATAATGACAGTTGTACAGTTTAATTAGGTCTATCAGATGCTGCAATGATATTTCCAATATCTCTAATAGCTTTCGAGAAAATGACGAGGAAAGTCATGTTTTTATATAAATATTAAGTTTCATTTTACTGCGTAATTATTAGTCATAGAACAAATATTCATAATATCAGTTGTACAGTTTAATTAGGTCTATCAGATGCTGCAATGATATTTCCAATATCTCTAATAGCTTTCGAGAAAATGAGGAGGAAAGTCATGTTTTTATATAAATATTAAGTTTTCATTTTACTGCGTAATTATTAGTCATAGAACAAATATTCATAATGACAGTTGTACAGTTTAATTAGGTCTATCAGATGCTGCAATGATATTTCCAATATCTCTAATAGCTTTCGAGAAAATGAGGAGGAAAGTCATGTTTTTATATAAAAATACGGTTTTATTTTACTGCGTAATTATTAGTCATAGAACAAATATTCATATCAGTTGTACAGTTGAATTAGGTATATCAGATGATGCAATGATATTTCCAATATCTCTAATAGCTTTCGAGAAAACGAGGAAGAAAGTAATTTAAAAAAAAGTAAAATTCAGTATTTATTAGTACTAGTGAAAATATTCATAATGACAGTAGTAGATTTTAATTAGGTCTATCAGATGCTGCAATAATATTTCCAATATCTCTAATAGCTTTCGAGAAAATGAGGAGGAAAGTCATGTTTTTATATAAATATTAAGTTTCATTTTACTGCGTAATTATTAGTCATAGAACAAATATTCATAATATCAGTTGTACAGTTTAATTAGGTCTATCAGATGCTGCAATGATATTTCCAATATCTCTAATAGCTTTCGAGAAAATGAGGAGGAAAGTCATGTTTTTATATAAAATATTAAGTTTCATTTTACTGCGTAATTATTAGTCATAGAACAAATATTCATAATGACAGTTGTACAGTTTAATTAGGTCTATCAGATGCTGCAATGATATTTCCAATATCTCTAATAGCTTTCGAGAAAATGAGGAGGAAAGTCATGTTTTTATATAAATATTAAGTTTCATTTTACTGCGTAATTATTAGTCATAGAACAAATATTCATAATGATCAGTTGTACAGTTTAATTAGGTCTATCAGATGCTGCAATAATATTTCCAATATCTCTAATAGCTTTCGAGAAAATGAGGAGGAAAGTCATGTTTTTATATAAATATTAAGTTTCATTTTACTGCGTAATTATTAGTCATAGAACAAATATTCATAATGATCAGTTGTACAGTTTAATTAGGTCTATCAGATGCTGCAATTATATTTCCAATATCTCTAATAGCTTTCGAGAAAATGAGGAGGAAAGTCATGTTTTTATATAAAAATACGGTTTTATTTTACCGAGTAATTATTAGTCATGGAACAAATATTCATAATATCAGTTGTACAGTTGAATTAGGTATATCAGATGATGCAATGATATTTCCAATATCTCTAATAGCTTTCGAGAAAACGAGGAAGAAAGTAATTGGAAAAAAAGTAAAATTCAGTATTTATTAGTACTAGTGAAAATATTCATAATGACAGTAGTAGATTTTAATTAGGTCTATCAGATGCTGCAATAATATTTCCAATATCTCTAATAGCTTTCGAGAAAATGAGGAGGAATGTCATGTTTTTATATAAAAATTAAGTTTCATTTTACTGCGTAATTATTAGTCATAGAACAAATATTCATAATGACAGTTGTACAGTTTAATTAGGTCTATCAGATGCTGCAATGATATTTCCAATATCTCTAATAGCTTTCAAGAAAATGAGGAGGAAAGTCATGTTTTTATATAAATATTAAGTTTTCATTTTACTGCGTAATTATTAGTCATAGAACAAATATTCATAATACAGTTGTACAGTTTAATTAGGTCTATCAGATGTGCAATGATATTTCCAATATCTCTAATAGCTTTCGAGAAAATGAGGAGGAAAGTCATGTTTTTATATAAATATTAAGTTTCATTTTACTGCGTATTATTAGTCATAGAACAAATATTCATAATGACAGTTGTACAGTTTAATTAGGTCTATCAGATGCTGCAATAATATTTCCAATATCTCTAATAGCTTTCGAGAAAATGAGGAGGAAAGTCATGTTTTTATATAAATATTAAGTTTCATTTTACTGCGTAATTATTAGTCATAGAACAAATATTCATAATGACAGTTGTACAGTTTAATTAGGTCTATCAGATGCTGCAATGATATTTCCAATATCTCTAATAGCTTTCGAGAAAATGAGGAGGAAAGTCATGTTTTTATATAAATATTAAGTTTCATTTTACTGCGTAATTATTAGTCATAGAACAAATATTCATAATATCAGTTGTACAGTTTAATTAGGTCTATCAGATGCTGCAATGATATTTCCAATATCTCTAATAGCTTTCGAGAAAATGAGGAGGAAAGTCATGTTTTTATATAAATATTAAGTTTCATTTTACTGCGTAATTATTAGTCATAGAACAAATATTCATAATATCAGTTGTACAGTTTAATTAGGTCTATCAGATGCTGCAATAATATTTCCAATATCTCTAATAGCTTTCGAGAAAATGAGGAGGAAAGTCATGTTTTTATATAAATATTAAGTTTCATTTTACTGCGTAATTATTAGTCATAGAACAAATATTCATAATATCAGTTGTACAGTTTAATTAGGTCTATCAGATGCTGCAATTATATTTCCAATATCTCTAATAGCTTTCGAGAAAATGAGGAGGAAAGTCATGTTTTTATATAAAAATACGGTTTTATTTTACCGAGTAATTATTAGTCATGGAACAAATATTCATAATATCAGTTGTACAGTTGAATTAGGTATATCAGATGATGCAATGATATTTCCAATATCTCTAATAGCTTTCGAGAAAACGAGGAAGAAAGTAATTGGAAAAAAAGTAAAATTCAGTATTTATTAGTACTAGTGAAAATATTCATAATGACAGTAGTAGATTTTAATTAGGTCTATCAGATGCTGCAATAATATTTCCAATATCTCTAATAGCTTTCGAGAAAATGAGGAGGAATGTCATGTTTTTATATAAAAATTAAGTTTCATTTTACTGCGTAATTATTAGTCATAGAACAAATATTCATAATGACAGTTGTACAGTTTAATTAGGTCTATCAGATGCTGCAATTATATTTCCAATATCTCTAATAGCTTTCGAGAAAATGAGGAGGAAAGTCATGTTTTTATATAAAAATACGGTTTTATTTTACTGCGTAATTATTAGTCATAGAACAAATATTCATATCAGTTGTACAGTTGAATTAGGTATATCAGATGATGCAATGATATTTCCAATATCTCTAATAGCTTTCGAGAAAACGAGGAAGAAAGTAATTTAAAAAAAAGTAAAATTCAGTATTTATTAGTACTAGTGAAAATATTCATAATGACAGTAGTAGATTTTAATTAGGTCTATCAGATGCTGCAATAATATTTCCAATATCTCTAATAGCTTTCGAGAAAATGACGAGGAAAGTCATGTTTATATATAAATATTAAGTTTCATTTTACTGCGTAATTATTAGTCATAGAACAAATATTCATAATATCAGTTGTACAGTTTAATTAGGTCTATCAGATGCTGCAATGATATTTCCAATATCTCTAATAGCTTTCGAGAAAATGAGGAGGAAAGTCATGTTTTTATATAAATATTAAGTTTCATTTTACTGCGTAATTATTAGTCATAGAACAAATATTCATAATGACAGTTGTACAGTTTAATCAGGTCTATCAGATGCTGCAATGATATTTCCAATATCTCTAATAGCTTTCGAGAAAATGAGGAGGAAAGTCATGTTTTTATATAAATATTAAGTTTCATTTTACTGCGTAATTATTAGTCATAGAACAAATATTCATAATATCAGTTGTACAGTTTAATTAGGTCTATCAGATGCTGCAATAATATTTCCAATATCTCTAATAGCTTTCGAGAAAATGAGGAGGAAAGTCATGTTTTTATATAAATATTAAGTTTCATTTTACTGCGTAATTATTAGTCATAGAACAAATATTCATAATATCAGTTGTACAGTTTAATTAGGTCTATCAGATGCTGCAATTATATTTCCAATATCTCTAATAGCTTTCGAGAAAATGAGGAGGAAAGTCATGTTTTTATATAAAAATACGGTTTTATTTTACCGAGTAATTATTAGTCATGGAACAAATATTCATAATATCAGTTGTACAGTTGAATTAGGTATATCAGATGATGCAATGATATTTCCAATATCTCTAATAGCTTTCGAGAAAACGAGGAAGAAAGTAATTGGAAAAAAAGTAAAATTCAGTATTTATTAGTACTAGTGAAAATATTCATAATGACAGTAGTAGATTTTAATTAGGTCTATCAGATGCTGCAATAATATTTCCAATATCTCTAATAGCTTTCGAGAAAATGAGGAGGAATGTCATGTTTTTATATAAAAATTAAGTTTCATTTTACTGCGTAATTATTAGTCATAGAACAAATATTCATAATGACAGTTGTACAGTTTAATTAGGTCTATCAGATGCTGCAATGATATTTCCAATATCTCTAATAGCTTTCGAGAAAATGACGAGGAAAGTCATGTTTTTATATAAATATTAAGTTTCATTTTACTGCGTAATTATTAGTCATAGAACAAATATTCATAATATCAGTTGTACAGTTTAATTAGGTCTATCAGATGCTGCAATGATATTTCCAATATCTCTAATAGCTTTCGAGAAAATGAGGAGGAAAGTCATGTTTTTATATAAATATTAAGTTTTATTTTACTGCGTAATTATTAGTCATAGAACAAATATTCATAATGACAGTTGTACAGTTTAATCAGGTCTATCAGATGCTGCAATGATATTTCCAATATCTCTAATAGCTTTCGAGAAAATGAGGAGGAAAGTCATGTTTTTATATAAATATTAAGTTTCATTTTACTGCGTAATTATTAGTCATAGAACAAATATTCATAATATCAGTTGTACAGTTTAATTAGGTCTATCAGATGCTGCAATAATATTTCCAATATCTCTAATAGCTTTCGAGAAAATGAGGAGGAAAGTCATGTTTTTATATAAATATTAAGTTTCATTTTACTGCGTAATTATTAGTCATAGAACAAATATTCATAATATCAGTTGTACAGTTTAATTAGGTCTATCAGATGCTGCAATTATATTTCCAATATCTCTAATAGCTTTCGAGAAAATGAGGAGGAAAGTCATGTTTTTATATAAAAATACGGTTTTATTTTACCGAGTAATTATTAGTCATGGAACAAATATTCATAATATCAGTTGTACAGTTGAATTAGGTATATCAGATGATGCAATGATATTTCCAATATCTCTAATAGCTTTCGAGAAAACGAGGAAGAAAGTAATTGGAAAAAAAGTAAAATTCAGTATTTATTAGTACTAGTGAAAATATTCATAATGACAGTAGTAGATTTTAATTAGGTCTATCAGATGCTGCAATAATATTTCCAATATCTCTAATAGCTTTCGAGAAAATGAGGAGGAATGTCATGTTTTTATATAAAAATTAAGTTTCATTTTACTGCGTAATTATTAGTCATAGAACAAATATTCATAATGACAGTTGTACAGTTTAATTAGGTCTATCAGATGCTGCAATTATATTTCCAATATCTCTAATAGCTTTCGAGAAAATGAGGAGGAAAGTCATGTTTTTATATAAAAATACGGTTTTATTTTACTGCGTAATTATTAGTCATAGAACAAATATTCATAATACAGTTGTACAGTTGAATTAGGTATATCAGATGATGCAATGATATTTCCAATATCTCTAATAGCTTTCGAGAAAACGAGGAAGAAAGTAATTTTAAAAAAAAGTAAAATTCAGTATTTATTAGTACTAGTGAAAATATTCATAATGACAGTAGTAGATTTTAATTAGGTCTATCAGATGCTGCAATAATATTTCCAATATCTCTAATAGCTTTCGAGAAAATGAGGAGGAAAGTCATGTTTTTATATAAATATTAAGTTTCATTTTACTGCGTAATTATTAGTCATAGAACAAATATTCATAATATCAGTTGTACAGTTTAATTAGGTCTATCAGATGCTGCAATGATATTTCCAATATCTCTAATAGCTTTCGAGAAAATGAGGAGGAAAGTCATGTTTTTATATAAATATTAAGTTTCATTTTACTGCGTAATTATTAGTCATAGAACAAATATTCATAATGACAGTTGTACAGTTTAATCAGGTCTATCAGATGCTGCAATGATATTTCCAATATCTCTAATAGCTTTCGAGAAAATGAGGAGGAAAGTCATGTTTTTATATAAATATTAAGTTTCATTTTACTGCGTAATTATTAGTCATAGAACAAATATTCATAATATCAGTTGTACAGTTTAATTAGGTCTATCAGATGCTGCAATAATATTTCCAATATCTCTAATAGCTTTCGAGAAAATGAGGAGGAAAGTCATGTTTTTATATAAATATTAAGTTTCATTTTACTGCGTAATTATTAGTCATAGAACAAATATTCATAATATCAGTTGTACAGTTTAATTAGGTCTATCAGATGCTGCAATTATATTTCCAATATCTCTAATAGCTTTCGAGAAAATGAGGAGGAAAGTCATGTTTTTATATAAAAATACGGTTTTATTTTACCGAGTAATTATTAGTCATGGAACAAATATTCATAATATCAGTTGTAGAGTTGAATTAGGTATATCAGATGATGCAATGATATTTCCAATATCTCTAATAGCTTTCGAGAAAATGAGGAAGAAAGTAATTGGAAAAAAAGTAAAATTCAGTATTTATTAGTACTAGTGAAAATATTCATAATGACAGTAGTAGATTTTAATTAGGTCTATCAGATGCTGCAATAATATTTCCAATATCTCTAATAGCTTTCGAGAAAATGAGGAGGAATGTCATGTTTTTATATAAAAATTAAGTTTCATTTTACTGCGTAATTATTAGTCATAGAACAAATATTCATAATGACAGTTGTACAGTTTAATTAGGTCTATCAGATGCTGCAATGATATTTCCAATATCTCTAATAGCTTTCGAGAAAATGACGAGGAAAGTCATGTTTTTATATAAATATTAAGTTTCATTTTACTGCGTAATTATTAGTCATAGAACAAATATTCATAATATCAGTTGTACAGTTTAATTAGGTCTATCTGATGCTGCAATGATATTTCCAATATCTCTAATAGCTTTCGAGAAAATGAGGAGGAAAGTCATGTTTTTATATAAATATTAAGTTTTATTTTACTGCGTAATTATTAGTCATAGAACAAATATTCATAATGACAGTTGTACAGTTTAATCAGGTCTATCAGATGCTGCAATGATATTTCCAATATCTCTAATAGCTTTCGAGAAAATGAGGAGGAAATCATGTTTTTATATAAATATTAAGTTTCATTTTACTGCGTAATTATTAGTCATAGAACAAATATTCATAATATCAGTTGTACAGTTTAATTAGGTCTATCAGATGCTGCAATAATATTTCCAATATCTCTAATAGCTTTCGAGAAAATGAGGAGGAAAGTCATGTTTTTATATAAATATTAAGTTTCATTTTACTGCGTAATTATTAGTCATAGAACAAATATTCATAATATCAGTTGTACAGTTTAATTAGGTCTATCAGATGCTGCAATAATATTTCCAATATCTCTAATAGCTTTCGAGAAAATGAGGAGGAAAGTCATGTTTTTATATAAAAATACGGTTTTATTTTACCGAGTAATTATTAGTCATGGAACAAATATTCATAATATCAGTTGTACAGTTGAATTAGGTATATCAGATGATGCAATGATATTTCCAATATCTCTAATAGCTTTCGAGAAAACGAGGAAGAAAGTAATTGGAAAAAAAGTAAAATTCAGTATTTATTAGTACTAGTGAAAATATTCATAATGACAGTAGTAGATTTTAATTAGGTCTATCAGATGCTGCAATAATATTTCCAATATCTCTAATAGCTTTCGAGAAAATGAGGAGGAATGTCATGTTTTTATATAAAAATAAAGTTTCATTTTACTGCGTAATTATTAGTCATAGAACAAATATTCATAATGACAGTTGTACAGTTTAATTAGGTCTATCAGATGCTGCAATTATATTTCCAATATCTCTAATAGCTTTCAAGAAAATGAGGAGGAAAGTCATGTTTTTATATAAAAATACGGTTTTATTTTACTGCGTAATTATTAGTCATAGAACAAATATTCATATCAGTTGTACAGTTGAATTAGGTATATCAGATGATGCAATGATATTTCCAATATCTCTAATAGCTTTCGAGAAAACGAGGAAGAAAGTAATTTTAAAAAAAGTAAAATTCAGTATTTATTAGTACTAGTGAAAATATTCATAATGACAGTAGTAGATTTTAATTAGGTCTATCAGATGCTGCAATAATATTTCCAATATCTCTAATAGCTTTCGAGAAAATGAGGAGGAAATGTCATGTTTTTATATAAAATTAAGTTTCATTTTACTGCGTAATTATTAGTCATAGAACAAATATTCATAATGACAGTTGTACAGTTTAATTAGGTCTATCAGATGCTGCAATGATATTTCCAATATCTCTAATAGCTTTCGAGAAAATGAGGAGGAAAGTCATGTTTTTATATAAATATTAAGTTTCATTTTACTGCGTAATTATTAGTCATAGAGCAAATATTCATAATGACAGTTATACAGTTTAATCAGGTCTATCAGATGTTGCAATGATATTTCCAATATCTCTAATAGCTTTCGAGAAAATGAGGAGGAAAGTCATGTTTTTATATAAATATTAAGTTTCATTTTACTGCGTCATTATTAGTCAGAGAACAAATATTCATAATATTAGTTGTACAGTTTAATTAGGTCTATCAGATGCTGCAATAATATTTCCAATATCTCTAATAGCTTTCGAGAAAATGAGGAGGAAAGTCATGTTTTTATATAAATATTAAGTTTCATTTTACTGCGTAATTATTAGTCATAGAACAAATATTCATAATGACAGTTGTACAGTTTAATTAGGTCTATCAGATGCTGCAATGATATTTCCAATATCTCTAATAGCTTTCGAGAAAAATGAGGAGGAAAGTCATGTTTTTATATAAATATTAAGTTTCATTTTACTGCGTAATTATTAGTCATAGAACAAATATTCATAATATCAGTTGTACAGTTTAATTAGGTCTATCAGATGCTGCAATGATATTTCCAATATCTCTAATAGCTTTCGGGAAAATGAGGTGGAAAGTCATGTTTTTATATAAATATTAAGTTTCATTTTACTGCGTAATTATTAGTCATAGAACAAATATTCATAATATCAGTTGTACAGTTTAATTAGGTCTATCAGATGCTGCAATAATATTTCCAATATCTCTAATAGCTTTCGAGAAAATGAGGAGGAAAGTCATGTTTTTATATAAATATTAAGTTTCATTTTACTGCGTAATTATTAGTCATAGAACAAATATTCATAATATCAGTTGTACAGTTTAATTAGGTCTATCAGATGCCTCAATTATATTTCCAATATCTCTAATAGCTTTCGAGAAAATGAGGAGGAAAGTCATGTTTTTATATAAAAATACGGTTTTATTTTACCGAGTAATTATTAGTCATGGAACAAATATTCATAATATCAGTTGTACAGTTGAATTAGGTATATCAGATGATGCAATGATATTTCCAATATCTCTAATAGCTTTCGAGAAAACGAGGAAGAAAGTAATTGGAAAAAAAGTAAAATTCAGTATTTATTAGTACTAGTGAAAATATTCATAATGACAGTAGTAGATTTTAATTAGGTCTATCAGATGCTGCAATAATATTTCCAATATCTCTAATAGCTTTCGAGAAAATGAGGAGGAATGTCATGTTTTTATATAAAAATTAAGTTTCATTTTACTGCGTAATTATTAGTCATAGAACAAATATTCATAATGACAGTTGTACAGTTTAATTAGGTCTATCAGATGCTGCAATTATATTTCCAATATCTCTAATAGCTTTCAAGAAAATGAGGAGGAAAGTCATGTTTTTATATAAAAATACGGTTTTATTTTACTGCGTAATTATTAGTCATAGAACAAATATTCATATCAGTTGTACAGTTGAATTAGGTATATCAGATGATGCAATGATATTTCCAATATCTCTAATAGCTTTCGAGAAAACGAGGAAGAAAGTAATTTAAAAAAAAGTAAAATTCAGTATTTATTAGTACTAGTGAAAATATTCATAATGACAGTAGTAGATTTTAATTAGGTCTATCAGATGCTGCAATAATATTTCCAATATCTCTAATAGCTTTCGAGAAAATGACGAGGAAAGTCTTGTTTATATATAAATATTAAGTTTCATTTTACTGCGTAATTATTAGTCATAGAACAAATATTCATAATATCAGTTGTACAGTTTAATTAGGTCTATCAGATGCTGCAATGATATTTCCAATATCTCTAATAGCTTTCGAGAAAATGAGGAGGAAAGTCATGTTTTTATATAAATATTAAGTTTCATTTTACTGCGTAATTATTAGTCATAGAACAAATATTCATAATGACAGTTGTACAGTTTAATCAGGTCTATCAGATGCTGCAATGATATTTCCAATATCTCTAATAGCTTTCGATAAAATGAGGAGGAAAGTCATGTTTTTATATAAATATTAAGTTTCATTTTACTGCGTAATTATTAGTCATAGAACAAATATTCATAATATCAGTTGTACAGTTTAATTAGGTCTATCAGATGCTGCAATAATATTTCCAATATCTCTAATAGCTTTCGAGAAAATGAGGAGGAAAGTCATGTTTTTATATAAATATTAAGTTTCATTTTACTGCGTAATTATTAGTCATAGAACAAATATTCATAATATCAGTTGTACAGTTTAATTAGGTCTATCAGATGCTGCAATTATATTTCCAATATCTCTAATAGCTTTCGAGAAAATGAGGAGGAAAGTCATGTTTTTATATAAAAATACGGTTTTATTTTACCGAGTAATTATTAGTCATGGAACAAATATTCATAAATCAGTTGTAGAGTTGAATTAGGTATATCAGATGATGCAATGATATTTCCAATATCTCTAATAGCTTTCGAGAAAATGAGGAAGAAAGTAATTGGAAAAAAAGTAAAATTCAGTATTTATTAGTACTAGTGAAAATATTCATAATGACAGTAGTAGATTTTAATTAGGTCTATCAGATGCTGCAATAATATTTCCAATATCTCTAATAGCTTTCGAGAAAATGAGGAGGAATGTCATGTTTTTATATAAAAATTAAGTTTCATTTTACTGCGTAATTATTAGTCATAGAACAAATATTCATAATGACAGTTGTACAGTTTAATTAGGTCTATCAGATGCTGCAATGATATTTCCAATATCTCTAATAGCTTTCGAGAAAATGACGAGGAAAGTCATGTTTTTATATAAATATTAAGTTTCATTTTACTGCGTAATTATTAGTCATAGAACAAATATTCATAATATCAGTTGTACAGTTTAATTAGGTCTATCTGATGCTGCAATGATATTTCCAATATCTCTAATAGCTTTCGAGAAAATGAGGAGGAAAGTCATGTTTTTATATAAATATTAAGTTTTATTTTACTGCGTAATTATTAGTCATAGAACAAAATATTCATAATGACAGTTGTACAGTTTAATCAGGTCTATCAGATGCTGCAATGATATTTCCAATATCTCTAATAGCTTTCGAGAAAATGAGGAGGAAAATCATGTTTTTATATAAATATTAAGTTTCATTTTACTGCGTAATTATTAGTCATAGAACAAATATTCATAATATCAGTTGTACAGTTTAATTAGGTCTATCAGATGCTGCAATAATATTTCCAATATCTCTAATAGCTTTCGAGAAAATGAGGAGGAAAGTCATGTTTTTATATAAAAATACGGTTTTATTTTACCGAGTAATTATTAGTCATGGAACAAATATTCATAATATCAGTTGTACAGTTGAATTAGGTATATCAGATGATGCAATGATATTTCCAATATCTCTAATAGCTTTCGAGAAAACGAGGAAGAAAGTAATTGGAAAAAAAGTAAAATTCAGTATTTATTAGTACTAGTGAAAATATTCATAATGACAGTAGTAGATTTTAATTAGGTCTATCAGATGCTGCAATAATATTTCCAATATCTCTAATAGCTTTCGAGAAAATGAGGAGGAATGTCATGTTTTTATATAAAAATTAAGTTTCATTTTACTGCGTAATTATTAGTCATAGAACAAATATTCATAATGACAGTTGTACAGTTTAATTAGGTCTATCAGATGCTGCAATTATATTTCCAATATCTCTAATAGCTTTCAAGAAAATGAGGAGGAAAGTCATGTTTTTATATAAAAATACGGTTTTATTTTACTGCGTAATTATTAGTCATAGAACAAATATTCATATCAGTTGTACAGTTGAATTAGGTATATCAGATGATGCAATGATATTTCCAATATCTCTAATAGCTTTCGAGAAAACGAGGAAGAAAGTAATTTAAAAAAAAGTAAAATTCAGTATTTATTAGTACTAGTGAAAATATTCATAATGACAGTAGTAGATTTTAATTAGGTCTATCAGATGCTGCAATAATATTTCCAATATCTCTAATAGCTTTCGAGAAAATGACGAGGAAAGTCTTGTTTATATATAAATATTAAGTTTCATTTTACTGCGTAATTATTAGTCATAGAACAAATATTCATAATATCAGTTGTACAGTTTAATTAGGTCTATCAGATGCTGCAATGATATTTCCAATATCTCTAATAGCTTTCGAGAAAATGAGGAGGAAAGTCATGTTTTTATATAAATATTAAGTTTCATTTTACTGCGTAATTATTAGTCATAGAACAAATATTCATAATGACAGTTGTACAGTTTAATCAGGTCTATCAGATGCTGCAATGATATTTCCAATATCTCTAATAGCTTTCGATAAAATGAGGAGGAAAGTCATGTTTTTATATAAATATTAAGTTTCATTTTACTGCGTAATTATTAGTCATAGAACAAATATTCATAATATCAGTTGTACAGTTTAATTAGGTCTATCAGATGCTGCAATAATATTTCCAATATCTCTAATAGCTTTCGAGAAAATGAGGAGGAAAGTCATGTTTTTATATAAATATTAGATTTCATTTTACTGCGTAATTATTAGTCATAGAACAAATATTCATAATATCAGTTGTACAGTTTAATTAGGTCTATCAGATGCTGCAATTATATTTCCAATATCTCTAATAGCTTTCGAGAAAATGAGGAGGAAATTCATGTTTTTATATAAAAATACGGTTTTATTTTACCGAGTAATTATTAGTCATGGAACAAATATTCATAATATCAGTTGTACAGTTGAATTAGGTATATCAGATGATGCAATGATATTTCCAATATCTCTAATAGCTTTCGAGAAAACGAGGAAGAAAGTAATTGGAAAAAAAGTAAAATTCAGTATTTATTAGTACTAGTGAAAATATTCATAATGACAGTAGTAGATTTTAATTAGGTCTATCAGATGCTGCAATAATATTTCCAATATCTCTAATAGCTTTCGAGAAAATGAGGAGGAATGTCATGTTTTTATATAAAAATTAAGTTTCATTTTACTGCGTAATTATTAGTCATAGAACAAATATTCATAATGACAGTTGTACAGTTTAATTAGGTCTATCAGATGCTGCAATGATATTTCCAATATCTCTAATAGCTTTCAAGAAAATGACGAGGAAAGTCATGTTTTTATATAAATATTAAGTTTCATTTTACTGCGTAATTATTAGTCATAGAGCAAATATTCATAATGACAGTTATACAGTTTAATCAGGTCTATCAGATGTTGCAATGATATTTCCAATATCTCTAATAGCTTTCGAGAAAATGAGGAGGAAAGTCATGTTTTTATATAAATATTAAGTTTCATTTTACTGCGTCATTATTAGTCAGAGAACAAATATTCATAATATCAGTTGTACAGTTTAATTAGGTCTATCAGATGCTGCAATAATATTTCCAATATCTCTAATAGCTTTCGAGAAAATGAGGAGGAAAGTCATGTTTTTATATAAATATTAAGTTTCATTTTACTGCGTAATTATTAGTCATAGAACAAATATTCATAATGACAGTTGTACAGTTTAATTAGGTCTATCAGATGCTGCAATGATATTTCCAATATCTCTAATAGCTTTCGAAAAAATGAGGAGGAAAGTCATGTTTTTATATAAATATTAAGTTTCATTTTACTGCGTAATTATTAGTCATAGAACAAATATTCATAATATCAGTTGTACAGTTTAATTAGGTCTATCAGATGCTGCAATGATATTTCCAATATCTCTAATAGCTTTCGGGAAAATGAGGTGGAAAGTCATGTTTTTATATAAATATTAAGTTTCATTTTACTGCGTAATTATTAGTCATAGAACAAATATTCATAATGACAGTTGTACAGTTTAATTAGGTCTATCAGATGCTGCAATTATATTTCCAATATCTCTAATAGCTTTCAAGAAAATGACGAGGAAAGTCATGTTTTTATATAAAAATACGGTTTTATTTTACTGCGTAATTATTAGTCATAGAACAAATATTCATATCAGTTGTACAGTTGAATTAGGTATATCAGATGATGCAATGATATTTCCAATATCTCTAATAGCTTTCGAGAAAACGAGGAAGAAAGTAATTTTTAAAAAAGTAAAATTCAGTATTTATTAGTACTAGTGAAAATATTCATAATGACAGTAGTAGATTTTAATTAGGTCTATCAGATGCTGCAATAATATTTCTAATATCTCTAATAGCTTTCGAGAAAATGACGAGGAAAGTCTTGTTTATATATAAATATTAAGTTTCATTTTACTGCGTAATTATTAGTCATAGAACAAATATTCATAATGACAGTTGTACAGTTTAATTAGGTCTATCAGATGCTGCAATGATATTTCCAATATCTCTAATAGCTTTCGAAAAAATGAGGAGGAAAGTCATGTTTTTATATAAATATTAAGTTTCATTTTACTGCGTAATTATTAGTCATAGAACAAATATTCATAATATCAGTTGTACAGTTTAATTAGGTCTATCAGATGCTGCAATGATATTTCCAATATTTCTAATAGCTTTCGAGAAAATGAGGAGGAAAGTCATGTTTTTATATAAATATTAAGTTTCATTTTACTGCGTAATTATTAGTCATAGAACAAATATTCATAATGACAGTTGTAGAGTTTAATCAGGTCTATCAGATGCTGCAATAATATTTCCAATATCTCTAATAGCTTTCGAGAAAATGAGGAGGAAAGTCATGTTTTTATATAAATATTAAGTTTCATTTTACTGCGTAATTATTAGTCATAGAACAAATATTCATAATATCAGTTGTACAGTTTAATTAGGTCTATCAGATGCTGCAATAATATTTCCAATATCTCTAATAGCTTTCGAGAAAATGAGGAGGAAAGTCATGTTTTTATATAAATATTAAGTTTCATTTTACTGCGTAATTATTAGTCATAGAACAAATATTCATAATATCAGTTGTACAGTTTAATTAGGTCTATCAGATGCTGCAATTATATTTCCAATATCTCTAATAGCTTTCGAGAAAATGAGGAGGAAAGTCATGTTTTTATATAAAAATACGGTTTTATTTTACCGAGTAATTATTAGTCATGGAACAAATATTCATAATATCAGTTGTACAGTTGAATTAGGTATATCAGATGATGCAATGATATTTCCAATAACTCTAATAGCTTTCGAGAAAACGAGGAAGAAATTAATTGGAAAAAAAGTAAAATTCAGTATTTATTAGTACTAGTGAAAATATTCATAATGACAGTAGTAGATTTTAATTAGGTCTATCAGATGCTGCAATAATATTTCCAATATCTCTAATAGCTTTCGAGAAAATGAGGAGGAATGTCATGTTTTTATATAAAAATTAAGTTTCATTTTACTGCGTAATTATTAGTCATAGAACAAATATTCATAATGACAGTTGTACAGTTTAATTAGGTCTATCAGATGCTGCAATGATATTTCCAATATCTCTAATAGCTTTCGAGAAAATGACGAGGAAAGTCATGTTTTTATATAAATATTAAGTTTCATTTTACTGCGTAATTATTAGTCATAGAACAAATATTCATAATATCAGTTGTACAGTTTAATTAGGTCTATCAGATGCTGCAATAATATTTCCAATATCTCTAATAGCTTTCGAGAAAATGAGGAGGAAAGTCATGTTTTTATATAAAAATACGGTTTTATTTTACCGAGTAATTATTAGTCATGGAACAAATATTCATAATATCAGTTGTACAGTTGAATTAGGTATATCTGATGATGCAATGATATTTCCAATATCTCTAATAGCTTTCGAGAAAACGAGGAAGAAAGTAATTGGAAAAAAAGTAAAATTCAGTATTTATTAGTACTAGTGAAAATATTCATAATGACAGTAGTAGATTTTAATTAGGTCTATCAGATGCTGCAATAATATTTCCAATATCTCTAATAGCTTTCGAGAAAATGAGGAGGAATGTCATGTTTTTATATAAAAATTAAGTTTCATTTTACTGCGTAATTATTAGTCATAGAACAAATATTCATAATGACAGTTGTACAGTTTAATTAGGTTTATCAGATGCTGCAATGATATTTCCAATATCTCTAATAGCTTTCGAGAAAATGACGAGGAAAGTCATGTTTTTATATAAATATTAAGTTTCATTTTACTGCGTAATTATTAGTCATAGAACAAATATTCATAATATCAGTTGTACAGTTTAATTAGGTCTATCAGATGCTGCAATAATATTTCCAATATCTCTAATAGCTTTCGAGAAAATGAGGAGGAAAGTCATGTTTTTATATAAAAATACGGTTTTATTTTACCGAGTAATTATTAGTCATGGAACAAATATTCATAATATCAGTTGTACAGTTGAATTAGGTATATCAGATGATGCAATGATATTTCCAATATCTCTAATAGCTTTCGAGAAAACGAGGAAGAAAGTAATTGGAAAAAAAGTAAAATTCAGTATTTATTAGTACTAGTGAAAATATTCATAATGACAGTATTAGATTTTAATTAGGTCTATCAGATGCTGCAATAATATTTCCAATATCTCTAATAGCTTTCGAGAAAATGAGGAGGAATGTCATGTTTTTATATAAAAATTAAGTTTCATTTTACTGCGTAATTATTAGTCATAGAACAAATATTCATAATGACAGTTGTACAGTTTAATTAGGTCTATCAGATGCTGCAATGATATTTCCAATATCTCTAATAGCTTTCAAGAAAATGACGAGGAAAGTCATGTTTTTATATAAATATTAAGTTTCATTTTACTGCGTAATTATTAGTCATAGAACAAATATTCATAATGACAGTTGTACAGTTTAATCAGGTCTATCAGATGTTGCAATGTTATTTCCAATATCTCTAATAGCTTTCGAGAAAATGAGGAGGAAAGTCATGTTTTTATATAAATATTAAGTTTCATTTTACTGCGTAATTATTAGTCAGAGAACAAATATTCATAATATCAGTTGTACAGTTTAATTAGGTCTATCAGATGCTGCAATAATATTTCCAATATCTCTAATAGCTTTCGAGAAAATGAGGAGGAAAGTCATGTTTTTATATAAATATTAAGTTTCATTTTACTGCGTAATTATTAGTCATAGAACAAATATTCATAATGACAGTTGTACAGTTTAATTAGGTCTATCAGATACTTTAAAAAGAACAAAATCGAAGAGGAAAAAATGTCAAAAATTTTCCCGCAGTAGCTAAAATGACACAAATTCCACCATAGGTTGAGATCAATTCTACACCTCCACGAGGGTCTGTAAGATGGTTAAACGTGTTGTAAGGCATAGTTATGAACTGCTTTGAGCTGTAACAGTCATTACAAGAATATTCGTCGACGTTAAAAGACTATACGTGTTCTTACGGGGTAACGCGTCGTGTGTAGGAGTATACGCAGGTTACGGATAGCTATCATATCCTCTCGATGGAGCTTGACACTGCAATGAAAGTACTGCATTACATTTTTTAATGAAAATAAATAACTTCCATAGCCATTGGCACCGGTGACAGAGTCAGTAGTGAAGATTTTGATCGGCCCGTCATGACCGAGCGAGCGGTGGGAATTGAATTGTTTTCTGCCTCTATATACTTAATTCTAGTGAGCCTTATCTTGATGCAGCAGCATTTAAGAAGGTCAGAGGAAGGCTATGTATACTACAGGAGTATTCAAACAGACTCTGCCATCCTGAAATAGTGTATAAAAACCGGTTTTCATCACAGTTTCTACTTAAACTAGCTGTAACTCCTTTCGTTGGACTCGTATTGAATTTTCAAGCATGGATTCAGAATCTGCAGAGTTTTCCGATCCTTATGGTATGTAACAAGTACCGATAAACACAGTATTAAGAAAATATATATTACGTCCTCACGTAAATGACGTAGATTATAAATAACGAAAAAAGAAACTAGACGCAGGATTGGAATGGGATAGGGTTTAAAAGGAAGCGAAAAATATTTATGATTTCACAACATAACTCTTTGCTATATTTGATCGGTATCTATCTCATGAAAAATAGTTATTTACTAAAATTTTGATATCATTAAACAAACAATATTAGCTACTAAGCTAAGATACCAATTGAACAAAGTGCTTGGTTTATTAGTTGGTAATTTCATAAGGAATATCTGATATCTTTTCCATCAACATTGGTAAAGTATTAGATCCACCATACTGATTTGATCATCTGTTTTAACCCAAATCAATTCCTTTATAGAAATCAAAGTTGCTGGTGAAATTAACTGAAAGTAAGCTGAATGTCTTACATTATTCCTATGTACAACATACTTTAAAAAGAACAAAATCGAAAGGAAAAAATGTCAAAAATTTTCCCGCAGTAGCTAAAATGACACAAATTCCACCATAGGTTGAGATCAATTCTACACCTCCACGAGGGTCTGTAAGATGGTTAAACGTGTTGTAAGGCATAGTTATGAACTGCTTTGAGCTGTAACAGTCATTACAAGAATATTCGTCGACGTTAAAAGACTATACGTGTTCTTACGGGGTAACGCGTCGTGTGTAGGAGTATACGCAGGTTACGGATAGCTATCATATCCTCTCGATGGAGCTTGACACTGCAATGAAAGTACTGCATTACATTTTTTAATGAAAATAAATAACTTCCATAGCCATTGGCACCGGTGACAGAGTCAGTAGTGAAGATTTTGATCGGCCCGTCATGACCGAGCGAGCGGTGGGAATTGAATTGTTTTCTGCCTCTATATACTTAATTCTAGTGAGCCTTATCTTGATGCAGCAGCATTTAAGAAGGTCAGAGGAAGGCTATGTATACTACAGGAGTATTCAAACAGACTCTGCCATCCTGAAATAGTGTATAAAAACCGGTTTTCATCACAGTTTCTACTTAAACTAGCTGTAACTCCTTTCGTTGGACTCGTATTGAATTTTCAAGCATGGATTCAGAATCTGCAGAGTTTTCCGATCCTTATGGTATGTAACAAGTACCGATAAACACAGTATTAAGAAAATATATATTACGTCCTCACGTAAATGACGTAGATTATAAATAACGAAAAAAGAAACTAGACGCAGGATTGGAATGGGATAGGGTTTAAAAGGAAGCGAAAAATATTTATGATTTCACAACATAACTCTTTGCTATATTTGATCGGTATCTATCTCATGAAAAATAGTTATTTACTAAAATTTTGATATCATTAAACAAACAATATATTAACAATAATTAGGTCTATCAGATGCTGCAATAATATTTCCAATATCTCTAATAGCTTTCGAGAAAATGAGGAGGAAAGTCATGTTTTTATATAAATATTAAGTTTCATTTTACTGCGTAATTATTAGTCATAGAACAAATATTCATAATATCAGTTGTACAGTTTAATTAGGTCTATCAGATGCTGCAATTATATTTCCAATATCTCTAATAGCTTTCGAGAAAATGAGGAGGAAAGTCATGTTTTTATATAAAAATACGGTTTTATTTTACCGAGTAATTATTAGTCATGGAACAAATATTCATAATATCAGTTGTAGAGTTGAATTAGGTATATCAGATGATGCAATGATATTTCCAATATCTCTAATAGCTTTCGAGAAAATGAGGTAGAAAGTAATTGGAAAAAAAGTAAAATTCAGTATTTATTAGTACTAGTGAAAATATTCATAATGACAGTAGTAGATTTTAATTAGGTCTATCAGATGCTGCAATAATATTTCCAATATCTCTAATAGCTTTCGAGAAAATGAGGAGGAATGTCATGTTTTTATATAAAAATTAAGTTTCATTTTACTGCGTAATTATTAGTCATAGAACAAATATTCATAATGACAGTTGTACAGTTTAATTAGGTCTATCAGATGCTGCAATGATATTTCCAATATCTCTAATAGCTTTCGAGAAAATGACGAGGAAAGTCATGTTTTTATATAAATATTAAGTTTCATTTTACTGCGTAATTATTAGTCATAAAACAAATATTCATAATATCAGTTGTACAGTTTAATTAGGTCTATCTGATGCTGCAATAATATTTCCAATATCTCTAATAGCTTTCGAGAAAATGAGGAGGAAAGTCATGTTTTTATATAAAATACGGTTTTATTTTACCGAGTAATTATTAGTCATGGAACAAATATTCATAATATCAGTTGTACAGTTGAATTAGGTATATCAGATGATGCAATGATATTTCCAATATCTCTAATAGCTTTCGAGAAAACGAGGAAGAAAGTAATTGGAAAAAAAGTAAAATTCAGTATTTATTAGTACTAGTGAAAATATTCATAATGACAGTAGTAGATTTTAATTAGGTCTATCAGATGCTGCAATAATATTTCCAATATCTCTAATAGCTTTCGAGAAAATGAGGAGGAATGTCATGTTTTTATATAAAAATTAAGTTTCATTTTACTGCGTAATTATTAGTCATAGAACAAATATTCATAATGACAGTTGTACAGTTTAATTAGGTCTATCAGATGCTGCAATGATATTTCCAATATCTCTAATAGCTTTCGAGAAAATGACGAGGAAAGTCATGTTTTTATATAAAATTAAGTTTCATTTTACTGCGTAATTATTAGTCATAGAACAAATATTCATAATGACAGTTGTACAGTTTAATTAGGTCTATCAGATGCTGCAATGATATTTCCAATATCTCTAATAGCTTTCGAGAAAATGAGGAGGAAAGTCATGTTTTTATATAAAATTAAGTTTCATTTTACTGCGTAATTATTAGTCATAGAACAAATATTCATAATATCAGTTGTACAGTTTAATTAGGTCTATCAGATGCTGCAATAATATTTCCAATATCTCTAATAGCTTTCGAGAAAATGAGGAGGAAAGTCATGTTTTTATATAAATATTAAGTTTCATTTTACTGCGTAATTATTAGTCATAGAACAAATATTCATAATGACAGTTGTACAGTTTAATTAGGTCTATCAGATACTTTAAAAAGAACAAAATCGAAGAGGAAAAAATGTCAAAAATTTTCCCGCAGTAGGTAAAATGACACAAATTCCACCATAGGTTGAGATCAATTCTACACCTCCACGAGGGTCTGTAAGATGGTTAAACGTGTTGTAAGGCATAGTTATGAACTGCTTTGAGCTGTAACAGTCATTACAAGAATATTCGTCGACGTTAAAAGACTA
>JAPQNM010001286.1:0-20120 GCA_029783475.1 Metacarcinus magister | reverse complement strand
GGTCCAAGGACCACCAAGCACTACATGGCGTGCCTCGCCGAGACCACGGACAGGATCTTGGACGCATACCAGCTGTTCAGCTACAGGTGTTTGCTGTGGTGGGCAGCTGGGTGCGTCCTTGTCCTCCTCATCCACACCGTATGGTCGAGGATGAGGCAGCGCCATTGGTGTCTCGTCTCCCTTCGTAACCTCCTGAAGTCTGAACCTGGGTCAGACCTCACCCCAGTGCAGGCTTCACCACCACTCCAAAATTACCATAAGTCAGCACTGCCGGCCCGGCAAGCACTGCTAGCACTGGCAGCTCCCCAGCCTCTGCTAGCAGTGCAATACCGGCCAGCACTGCTAGCACTGGCAGCTCCCCCGCCTCTGCTAGCACTGCCATATCGGCCGGCACTGCTGGCTCTTCCACCAACTCAGTTCATCCCATCAAAGCCAGTCCCCAAGACACTGCTGTCCCTTGCAGCAGTGGCAGTCCCCCCAACACAGCCAGTCTCCCCATCCCTCCCAGTCCCCGAATTGGTGTTGTCCCTCGCAGCACCAATCCCCTCAACACAGCCAGTCCCCCCAACACAGCCAGTCCCCCCAACACAGCCAGTCTCCCCATCCCTCCCAGTCCCCAAATTGGTGTTGTCCCTTGCAGCACCAATCCCCCCAACACAGCCAGTCCCCCCAACACAGCCAGTCCCCCCAACAAAGACAGTCCCCCCAACACAGCCAGACACCCCCAGACCCACATCCTCCCATCAACCCCAACCCCTTAACAACACCATGCTCCCCTACTATCCCGGTCTCCTCCACTACACCAGTCTCCCCAACAATCCCAGTCTGCCATACCACTCCAGTCTGCCCAACAGCTCCAGTCTCCGCCGTCACACCAGTAAACACCGTCACTTCATTTGGGAAAAGAAGCCTCGTTAGAATGTTTTTAATCTGAATTGCTCTTTTTGTTTTTTCTGAATGGCTTTGAACTAAATTGTACGGTGTTTAATCACCCTATCTTATCTTACCCTATCCTATCTTACCCTATCCTATCTTACCCTATCCCGTCCCATCCCGTCCCATTCTAAGCCCAGTGTTATGTTAAAGACAATGTTGTGCTTAGATGTCACACCAACACACAAGTGTTTTTAATTAAGGCACAATAAGAAAAAGTGAAACGAAAGATATTGATAGTCAGTCTAAACACCGTCACTTCATTGGGAAAAAGAAGCCTCGTTAGAATGTCTTTAATCTGAATTGCTCTTTTTGTTTTTTCTGAATGGCTTTAAACTAAATTGTACCGTGTTTAATCACCCTATCTTATCTTACTCTATCCTATCTTACCCTATCCTATCTTACCCTATCCCGTCCCATCCCGTCCCATTCTAAGCCCAGTGTTATGTTAAAGACAATGTTGTGCTTAGATGTCACACCAACACACAAGTGTTTTTAATTAAGGCACAATAAGAAAAAGTGAAACGAAAGATATTGATGGTCTCTCTCTCTCTCTCTCTCTCTCTCTCTCTCTCTCTCTCTCTCTCTACTCTCTCTCTCCCTCTATCTCTCTCTCTCTCCTCTCTCTCATCCTCTCTCTCTCTCTCTTCTCTCTCTCTCTCTCTCCTACTCTCTCTCTCTCTCTCTCTCTATATATATACCTATATATATATATTATATATATTATCTCTCTCTCTCTCTCTCTCTCTCTCTCTCTCTCTCTCTCTCTCTCTCTCTCTCTCTCTCTCTCTCTCTCTCTCTCTCTCTCTCTCTCTCTCTCTCTCTCCTCTCTCTCTCTCTCTCTCTCTCTCTCTCTCTCTCTCTCTCTCTCTCTCTCTCTCTCTCTCTCTCCTCTCTCTCTCTCTCTCTCTCTCTCTCTCTTCTCTCTCTCTCTCTCTCTCTCTCTCTCTCTCTCTCTCTCTCTCTCTCTCTCTCTCTCTCTCTCTCTCTCTCTCTCTCTCTCTCTCTCTCTCTCTCCTCTCTCTCTCTCTCTCTCTCTCTCTCTCTCTCTCTCTCTCTCTCTCTCTCTCTCTCTCTCTCTCTCTCTCTCTCTCTCTCTCTCTCTCTCTCTCTCTCTCTCTCTCTCCTCTCTCTCTCTCCTCTCTCTCTCTCTCTCTCTCTCTCCCTCCCTCTCTCCTCTACGAACGATACATACATGGGCGAGCGAATGCTTACATGGAGGAGCGAATACATACATGGGCGGGCGTATACATGCATGGACTAGCAAATACATACATAGGCGAACGAATACATACATGCGTGAGTGAATACATACATGGGTGAGCAAATACATACATGCACGAGCGAATACACACATGAGCAAGTGAATACATACATGGGCGGGCAAATACATACATAGGCGAACGAATACATACATGCGTGAGTGAATACATACATGGGTGAGCAAATACATACATGGGTGAAATACATTCATGGATGAGGGAATACATACATGGGCGAGCGAATAAATATATTGGTGAGTTACTACATACATGGGCGAGCGAACCCATACATGGCCAAGCGAATACATACAAAGGTGAGTGAATACATACATGGGTGAGCGAATACATACATGCACGAGCGAATACACACATGAGCAAGTGAATACATACATGAGCGATAGAATACATACATGGGCGAGTGAATACATACATGGGCGAGCAAATACATACATGGGCGAACAAATACATACATGGGCGAGCAAATATACACATGGGCGAGCAAATACATACATGGGAGAGCGAATACATACATACATGGTTGAGGGAATACATACATGGGTGAGCGAATACATACATGGTTGAGGGAATACATACATGGGTGAGCGAATACATACATGCACGAGCGAATACATACATGGGTGAGGGAATACATACATGGGCAAGGTGTGAGTAAGTGATTGTGAGTGAGTGAGTTCGAACGAGTGAGTGTGAGTGAGTGATTGCAGGTAAACATAGCTTAACTCATCCACGCACTTTCACTTTCTCTCATCGGCAGACACCATTGTTCTGGCCAGGCGCATATCATTATTGAAATTTGGTTTACCTGCACAGTAACTTCTGTTCCTACTTAACACTAACCTAACCTAAACACTATCCTAACATAACCTAGTGGAGCAGGTGAATCTAAATGTTATCACAACAACAAATACAACAACAACAACAACAACTAATGTTATTACTATTTCTTTTACTACTACTACTATTACTACTACTATTGTTGTTGCTGCTACTACTACATCTACTATTACTACTTTTGCTACTACTACTACTACTACTACTACTACTACTACTACTACTACTACTACTACTACTACTACTACTACTACTACTACTACTACTACTACTGCTACTACTACTACTACTACAGGGAGAGGTAGTGGATAGGGGGTAGGGGGGATTGGAGAGTGGGATGAGGGAGGGAGATGGGGTAGTGATGGATGGAGGAGTAATGAGACGGAGGGAGGAGGAGCTAGGGATGGAAGAGGGAGAGGTGTGAGGGAGGAGGAAAGGGGATGGGAAGGATGGGGGAGTGGAGTGAGGGAGGTAGGATAGGGGGAGTGGAATAAGGGAAGGCTGAGGATATAGGGGAGTGGAGTGAGAGAGGGAGGAGGGGATATGGATGATAGGGGAGTGGAATGAGGGAAGGTGGTGGATGTAGGGAAGGATGGAGGAGTGGGTTAAGGGAGGGAGGAAGGCATTTGTATGATAGGGGATGTGGAGAGGGGGGAGGGGGAGGTTGTGCTGTCCTCGCCCTTGGCTGGTGCTTGATCACCGCTTTCCTCCTCGTCCTTTGCGCCGAGGGGCCAGGACATGGTTCTCCTCGTTGTCCTTGAGGATAAACACCATGTTCTGCACATCCTGCTCCACCTTGCTGAGGGAAGGCCGATCCTCGGGCCAATCCTCCATGCACGCCTTCGCCAAGGGCATGAGCAGCTCGTTGAGCCGCCGGTGTTTGGTGCACTTACACACATCTCTCAGCATCACCCCGACACTGAACACGTCACTGGAGGGCTGCAGGGGCTCGCCCTTCTTCAGCTCCGGAGACCTGTAATCGGAGGGATGCTGGTAGTCGGGGGTGCGAGGCCAGTTAAATAGCTCAAAGTAGAAGGTGTCATTGACCTTCGTGGCAAGCCCAAAGTCAATGACGTGCACAGAAGGGCTGGAGGGTCGACCTGTTACCGTGATGTTGTCACACTTGATGTCATTGTGGACAAACCCTTTGGCGTGCACCTCAGCCAGGCTCTTGGCCAGGCCCGCCACCACCCGCAGGAAAGTGCCCATGGTGCATCCCTTGATGAGGGTGCGAAGCAGGGACGTGCCGGCGTAGTCCATGACTGCCATAGCTGGCTTGGTGGTGAGGGCGTGCAGGCGTGGCGCGCCACCCGCCCCATCCACCTCCAGGGTCACGCGTGCCTCCCACAGGAACATGGTGGGTTCCCCGCCAGACTTACTGGCCTTGCGGATGGCGTCACGTCCCTTGAAGGTGACAAGGTCAACGGTGCCGAAGGAGCCTTCCCCGAGGTGTTTTAGGACAGGGAGGACATTCATTTCCTTCTCAGACATCACAGTGGTGTGAGTCAACACATACTGCTTGAAATCTTCGAGGAAAGCCTTGTCCTCTCCCTCCTCCCAAGTCTGCCTAGTTGTGAGGCCATTGATCCGTGAAACAGGTCCATGTGAATGCCGGGTCGTCACCAAGTTATCAGTCCGTGAAGCAGGTCCATGTGAATGCCGGGTCGTCACCAAGTTATCAGTCCGTGAAGCAGGTCCATGTGAATGCCGAGTCGTCACCAAGTTATCAGTCCGTGAATGTCGTGTCGTGCCACCAAAGTTATCAGTCCGTATCCGAGGCTTTTTATGTTTCTTTTTAGCGTATATTATCCACCAGCGGCTTGCTAGGCCAACTGGCTTCCGCGAGACTGTTAATTAGTACCGCCTGGCGCTCACTCCCCTAAGGTAACAGGATTGTAGCCACCAATCCCAAGTAAAAGCAACCAGTAGGAACAGCTGCCGCACCTCGTCAAGGTTACACAGTCTCTTGCCCAAGTGGGTGGCTACCCCTGGGCCGCGGCAGTATTATATATAAAGGGCCTCTGCTTGAGGCTCGTCACCCTGTTGGTGTAGCGCTGCATGCGCACATCAAGACTCAGAGAGTCTGATGCTTATTTTGCATACATCAAAAACTGAGATGCTCAGAGTATTGAAGTAGAAAAATGTTTCTTTTCAATTCCACACTGAAAACAATAAGCTGCTTCCAGCTGTCCGTAGCGAGGCTTGCCTCATGGCAACAGGTCCTTCCACCCAGCCTCTTATGTTCTGTTTTCCACTTTCATTATTTACACCTTCAATAATTGAGGTGCTGAGAATAATGAAGTAGAAAAAAAACACACTGAAAACAAGCACCAAGCTGCTTGCCTCAGGACAACGGGTCCTTCCACCCAGCCTCTTGGGTTCTGTTTCCCACTTTCAGTAACATTATTTACACCTTCAAAAACTGCGATGCTGAGAGTATTGAAGTAGAAAAAACCACACCGAAAACAAGCTCAAAGCTGCTTCCAGCTGTCCGTGGCGAGGCGTGCCTCAGGGCAACGGGTCCTCCCAACGAGTCTCTCGTGTCATGTTTCCCGCTTTCAGTAGTGTTCTTTACCCTTTCAAACACTGATGTGCTTTGAATATGTAACTAGAAAATATTTCCTCTTACCCTCAGTGAGCGTGGCGAGGGACACTCTAGCGCCTGGCTTCTCAAGGGAAAGCTTCACCTTCCGGGGATATTCCCGCGCCTCCCTGGCCTCCAACATGCAGAAGCCTGTTGTCACAATCTTACTTGTTCGTCCAAGGTTCATTTTCAACTTGCATTTTATGACAAGTTGATAAACCGAGATGGCCAAAATATTGAAGTAGTTTTTAAACTCCAACCTAACCACAAACTGAAAATTTTGAATCAAATTTAATTCTTACCTCAACTCTAATCTTCAAGTGTTGTTATTGGCTGACTGGCCAAGGCTGTGTGTGTTCAGCCAGCCAATAACAACACAGCCTTGGCCAGCCAGCCAATAGCAACACGAGTATGTGGTGAGGTTGGAGTTGAGGGAAGAATTATATTTTGATTCAAAATTTGAGGTTTGTATTGAGGCCTTAGTCATACCTATCAACTATTGACTTGATAATTGGTTGACTTACAGTGTTGGTGCATCTGTGAATAATGGTGTAAACGTGAACAGTTGACTTGCACCGATCACCAACGTGGTTATAGAGGACAAGAGTAGCTTCTGTGGTGAGTGAAGTAGGCATGAGGTGAGCGTGTATCACAGTAAACATGCTCGACCACTACATGGAACAAGTATTTGACAAGCAGAGCAGCATCAGTATGGCTTAAGAGGGAGAAAGGGATGGGTTTGTTGTGCGTTGCAGCCCATCACTTCTTTTTTTACCACTTGTTACTCTATACTCCACCTCACCACCATTCCTGTATCCATTACAACTCCTATAAACCACCACACTACCACACCAATACTCCACACCACCACACTACATCACTTCCACCTCACCCATTACTAGCTGCGCCCCAAAGATCGAGTGTCCGCACTTTTCACTCTTCTCTCCTAATCACCTTTTTACCTGTGAGCATTTACCTGGCGTCACTGCGGGTCTTGGGGTGTAGAAGTGGCGGTAATGACAGGTAATGAGGGGTGGACGGGACTGCCTCTCACCTGGCTATTGATACCTGGCGTTCCTTTGACTGTAAAATGTTTTCCTTCGCTGTTTCAGAGTGAACGGTCGGTCGCAGACATGTGGATGGTGATGAAACGGTAAGGAAATGATGGTTGTTACGTTTATATTATTCTAGATGTCTTGATATTTTTGTTTTCTATCGAGGAGGATGGGATTCTTAAGTTTATCTTGGTATGTTCAACTTTGTCCTGGGATTAAGCTGCGGGAATGGTATTATGTTAATGATATAGAGGTTTACGTGGCTGGTAACTAACTTGAATGTAGTATAAGGAAGGGAAGGTAAGATAGTATAAGGTATTGGTTTCTGTCTAGTATTTTTCTATGTCTCCTTTAATTCAGAAATCATATGTGTTATGTAAAATGTAATATAACCTGATTTTACTCCATTGAAAGAGTTAGGATGCAAGGAAGCAAAATAGAGAAAAATTAACATCACTGATCATTATGGGAAGAATAGACGAAATTAATTGTTGATTATCTCTATTAAAATTGTGTTGGGGGAGGAAGAGAAACTGTACTTGTACCTAATTGTGTGAAATAAGCTTGCTTGAAGGGGGAAGGTATGTACGCCTTTATTATTATTATTATTATTATACGAGGTAAAACAATAATAATTGCAACAATGATGAAAGCTAGCAAGGGATGGGATGGAGTGTTAGAGAGGAAAGGTAAAGAGTAAGTGTGATGCAAATTGTTGAAATACAACAAAAGTAAGGAATAATAGAAAGTTATTTAATCAAGAAAAAGTTAATTTAACGAATATTGTTTAGTAGTCGAATCTTGAAGACTCTCAGAACAAAGTCGTTACCAGTGAAGAGTATGTGGTGGAACGTTTAAGAAGGAGGGTGATCAGCCAGTCTTGTGTGGCTGTATTATCCTGAATCTCTTAGGAAGCATAGATAAAGTCAAATCATACCCACAAACATTGGCAGCAGCAAGAAAACGTAAACTGAGTTGAGAAGCTGCTTATGTATGTTGGGTTGACTTACCATGATCTGCTTTGACGCCGCAAACACTTACAGTATCTTGGTGCCAACGTTAATAGCGTGTTGAAGTAGCGCTCTGCATTTGTCCTGGACAGTTAAAGGCGAGCAAAAGAAGAGGGGTTGCAGGAAGAGAGGAAATGAGGGAATAGGGAAGGGAAGGGAGGCAAAAAGGAGGTTTAGAAGAATAACAGATAGGAGAGAAGGGGAAAAAAGTTAGGAAAGTGTGAGCTAAGGAGGATATGAACCTTTTTCTAACTCAAGACGGTGGTCAGGATGTGTGTGCAAGTTGTACATCATATTTAGGGGTGAGGGGGCTTGGCGGGGTGAGTCTGGGTGAGGGGCGAGGATGTGATGGGAAGGAGCACTAGAGACAAGGTGACGGTCCTGGTGGCAAGTGTGTTGTAGAAAGACAGACACACACAGACAGGCACGTGAGTTGACTAAGAGAGAAAAGAAAGAAAGTGACTCAACCAGTATCGCCCTGCCTCTCGGTAGTCACAAGTCTCTCTCCCTCTCTCGCACCTGAACCCTTGCTGCCCTCTAACGCCTCCTCGACTCACACCTGCAGCGTGGTAATGCAATATTCAAAACCAGGCCAACAGACTCACACGTAGGGCGCCGAGGAACCAGGAACCAGGAACCAAAGCATTGTAATTAAGAAAGGACCTTGCTATTCAATTGTCCTCACCCCTCCTCCCCACCCACCCCTCCCCTACTTCCCTACCCGCGTACCATACCACCTAATGCAGCAGTGGAATAATTAGCGCGATGCGTGTGTGTTGCGCCAGCCTCACCCTCCCTCCCTCCCTCCCTCCCTTATTCTCTTCTCTCAAAACCGTTTCTCTCAATATTTTCTTCCACAGGAAAAATATCACCGGTCAACAAAGTGAGAAGAAAATTTTTTTTTATTTATGATGCGGATTTCCATCACTCAGCGACTTTGTGTGTGTGTGTGGTGAGAGAGAGAGAGAGAGAGAGAGAGAGAGAGAGGAGAGAGAGAGATGAGAGAGAGAGAGAGAGAGAGAGAGAGAGAGAGAGAGAGAGAGAGAGATGAATAGATAAATAAACAGACAGACAGACAAACACAATGGAGACACGAAGACAAACCAAAATCAACTAAAATAAAGTCAGAGAAAGAAGAGAAAGAGAAGATTCACTTTTACGAGATCATCGCTTTTCCCTCGTGAATTTTAGATAAACTTTCCACCTTCGTCGTGTCTGTGACTTGTGAAATGAGGTAACTATGGAAAAGAATAACATTGTTGGAAAGACTTTTTTTTTTTTTAACTGCAGAACAAAAAGAAAGAAAAGTAGTTAGCTCCTCGAAATGATTGAGTTCGTATATATTTTTTTTTTCCCTTAACATTTCGAGCAAATTTTTCCGTGTGCTTTCAGTTTTGTGGTTGTCTTATGATTTATAAATGAAATAATGTAGTTCCTGCCGCCATTAAGTGTAAATATTATTGTTTACTTCTTCCAATTTATTTTCCTCAGTTACTATTAAGGTTTTGTAGATATTTATTTACCTTCCTCTGTCTAGTGTGTGAGGCGTATCAAGACAACTCTGCGGCTCATTCAGTATTATATTTTTGGTACTCTTCCAATGTATATTTAATTCAAAGATGATCTTTATTTCTTTTTGTTACGGTAGTGAGTTGTTTGAAATTTTGTTTAAAGTTTTTGGTTATCAAGACTGACTTATTTGAATATCTGTATCTTGAAAAATAAAGTTTCCTCTCTGTCTGCCTGTCTCTCTCTTTCTCTCTATCTTTTTGTTCTCTCTCTGTGTAGTAAATGATTTTGTTTGTCTTTCTGTTGATCCATTTGTGTGTTTGTGGTCTGTCTCTTCAAACAATTCCATTCTGTGCACATCGCTATTTCTTTTATTCGTCTGGAAATCCATTTTCTCCTCTGCCATCCCTCCTCCTCCTCCTCCTCCTCCTCCTCCTCCTAAGATAATCAAAGGATTCGATAATATCAATGCAGAAGATTACACTACTTTTGATCGATCAAATATAACAAGAAGACGTCATTCTTTTAAGATTACTGGTAAAAGATTCACATCAAACGAAGCCAAGCACTTCTTTTTCAATCGGATCGTTAACGTTTGGAACTCCCTGCCCGCCAATGTCGTCGACAGTAAAACAATTACTACGTTCAAAAATAGACTTGACAAATATTTAGAAGCCAATCCACAACTAAAATACTCTCCGTTAACGTAGCAAACTTTGAGTAAGTTCATCCTGATGTCCCTAACTTACGAAATGTCGATTCAAAAGACGTCGCTAGTAGCCTGACATCGCTTGCCAGGAAGTAGTGGTAGCAGTAGTGGTAGTGACAGTATGGTCTTGGTTGGCCTTCCTTTCCCTGCCAGCCATGGCTGGGGAGAGAAGCCTTCACCCTTACTATCCTGTATCCTTCACTCTAGAGTAGATAGTGTAGTCTCACAAACAGCCTCGTAAGGGCCAGCAGGCCTGTTGTTGTTTGTTCTTCCTATGTGTTCCTATGTGTTCCTCCTCCTCCTCCTCCTCCTCCTCCTCCTCCTCCTCCTCCTCCCTTCTTGTCCCTCACAGGTGGTGGAAAGTGGAAGACAGCTGGTACAGTGCTGGTTACGCTTCACCCATCCTCTCCTCGCCTCTCCTCCTTTCCCTTCCCTTTCCTCACCTCCCTTGTCCTCTCTCCCTCACCTATTCCTTCCACTACCTCCTTTGTTCGTCCTTACTCGCTCGCTTCGATTCTGAGCACAGGATTATACCATTCAATGACCATAAAAAAACACGTTCCTAATTATGAAAGTAGAGGACGAAGTGGTGGTGGTGGTGGTGATGGTGGTGGTGGTGGAGGAAGGGTACAGTGAAGCTAGAAAGAGTTGAACGAAAAATAACAATAAATGATTCCCAGGCTGAGAAATGTAATATGTAAAGTTGAGAGGCGAACACATTGAACATTCTGCTTTGAACGAATACTTGAAGGACGTTTAATGCCAAGTTGTTTTGTCCTGGCTAATTGGGTGTGGATGTTACCTGAGAGAGAGAGAGAGAGAGTAGAGAGAGAGAGAGAGAGAGAGAGAGAGAGAGAGAGAGAGAGAGAGAGAGAGAGAGAGAGAGAGAAAGAGAGAAAGAGAGAAAGAGAGAAAGTTATGTACAATTCTCCTCTACATAACATCGGTGTACACTGTTGGTTTTGTGGATCGTGCAGGTTAATGGGTAATGTTACGTGACTAATTGGCAAGTTACCTGTGTTTGTGATGCATTAATGGCAGGTAGTTTTACTCATGCATTGTTGTTGTTGTTGCTGTTGTTGTTGTTGTTGTTGTTGTTGTCTGGTGGGGTTATGTTATCAGGTGTGTACGTGTGTGTGTGTGTTTGTATGTGTGTTTGTTTGTGATCCTTGACGAACAAAGCATTGACGCTGTTGTGGTGTTGATGTTTGTGTTGTTATTGTTGTTATTATTGTTGTTGTTGTTGTTGTTGTTGTTGTTGTTGTTGTTGTTGTTGTATCTGAAGCGTTACTCTTTTTCAGCTCATTTCCCTCACCCCTTCCATCCCTTAAATCCTTCTTCATCTCTCACACCACCCAAACCACCATCTCTTCTTCCTCCTCCTTCTCCTCCTCCTCCCTCCTCCTCCTCCTCCTCCTCCTCCTCCTCCTCCTCTTCCTCCTCCTCCTCCTACTACTACTACTACTACTATTACTACTACAACAATTACTGCTGCTACTGTTGCTATTGTTGTTGATGGACTATGTATTATTTAACAATTGCTCTCTCTTAGTCAAATCATTCTAATTCACATATATGAATTTACGATGAAGAGATAGAGAAGGAAGAGGAGAAGGAGGAGGAGGAGGAGGAGGAGGAGGAGGAGGAGGAGGAGGAGGAGGAGGAGGAAGAGGAGGAGGTGGAGGAGGAGGAGGAATCATCTTTACTTTGATGAATCAGGGAGGGTGAAGGGCTGGCAGGGATGAGAGTAAGAGTTTGGGGGAAGAGACTATAGTGAAGCAAGAAATGGTGAGAGGAGAGCAAGGTGAGAGTGAGGGAGAGGAAATCAGTGTGAAGGTGATAGGGGAACAGGGTGATTGTACATAGAGAGCAACAAAGGGGAAATCAGGGTAAGGGTGAGCATATGAGAACAGGAAAGGTAAGCAGGGTGAGGCAGGATGAAACAGAGTGAGTGGGAGTGTGGGAGAGACAGGCAGCTTAGTGTCAAGAAGGGGCTGAAACTCCTCTCACTCAGTGCCAATTTGTGCTGAGATGTGCGTGAAATGACCAGGGCACTGCTCGCTCCCTCCCTCCCTCCCTCCCTCCCTCCCTCCCTCCCTCCCTCCCTCCCTCCCTCCCTCCCTCCCTCCCTCCCTCCCTCCCTCCCTCCCTCCCTCCCTCCCTCCCTCCCTCCCTCCCTCCCTCCCTCCTCCCTCCCTCCCTCCCTCCCTCCCTCCCTCGCTCGCTCGCTCGCTCGCTCTCTCTCTCTCTCTCTCTCTCTCTCTCTCTCTCTCTCTCTCTCTCTCTCTCTCTCTCTCTCTCTCTCTCTCTCTCTCTCTCATCTCTCTCTCTCCTCTCTCTCTCTCTCTCTCTGGCTAAATTAGCCAGGAATATACAACAACCTTCTGTTTCTTTTACGTCGTTTCTGCCTGATCCTGTACCATCTTCCTTCTTTCTCCGACCTACAACTATTTCGGAAATTACCTCTGTTATTAATAACTTAAAAGTGAGTGCTCCGGGATTTGATGACATCAATATGAGAGTAATTAAGGAATGTGTTAATGAAATTTCCCCATTCCTTGTATTTATTATAAATGCTTCCTTTCAGAAAGGTTGCTTTCCTAAACACCTGCAAATTGCCAGAGTTGTGCCAATACACAAAGGAGGTGATCAATCTATTTATTCTAATTATAGACCAATATCCATCCTTTTAAGTTTTAGTAAAGTGTTTGAAAAAATTGTAGTAGATAGATTAAATAATTATATTTTAAAATACTCAATTCTCAGTAACGATCAATTTGGTTTTCGCTCTAATTATTCAACAGAACATGCTTTGCACCTCCTTTGTAAAAATATTTACGAAACCATAGACAATAAAGGTCATCAAATATCAGTTTTTTGCGATCTCTCAAAAGCTTTTGACACCATATCTCATGACATCTTACTAGAGAAACTAAAAAATTACGGAATTCGGGGTGTTGCACTCGAATGGTTCACAAGCTATTTAAGTTTTAGAAAACAGTGCACTGTGTATGAAGGCTCTACATCTACTTTCGCCTCGATTAATTATGGAGTGCCCCAAGGGTCAATCTTGGGTCCTATCCTTTTTTTGTTGTATATCAATGATATAACTCGTAGCTCCGATAAACTTAAGTATATTTTATTTGCTGATGACACCACAATTTATATTCAGGGACAAAATATTAATGTTATAAAAAATACTCTAAATGCTGAACTACGTCATCTTTCTAATTGGATCATAAGCAATAAACTAACACTCAATACCCCCAAAACGCATTATATGGTATCTTCCCCACTTATGTCACAGTCACCCAAGATTGATATTTTCATTGATAATAATTTGCTGGACCAAGTTAATGAATGCAAGTTTCTAGGTGTCATTATTGATGATAGATTAATGTGGAGATCACACGTAGCAATGTTAAACACCAAACTTAGTAAATTAATAGGAGTTTTATTCACAGTTAGAAACAACATAACAACTGCACACACACACACACACACACACACACACACACACACGCACACACACACACACACATATGAATACAAACACAACCACACTCACTCCCCCCAACACAAACTCCCTCACACACACACACACACACGCACTCACTCACACACAAACGCACATACACACTCCCACAAATAAACAGACCCACACTTACTCCCACAACTGACACACACATCCACACTCACTCCCCCCAACACAAACTCCCTCACACACAAACACACACACAACACACACACACACACACACACACACACACTGTAAAGGTCATCTTCCAAAGGAGTAAACATGTTTGTTACGTGTAGTTTATAAAGTTTGACTGGTTGAATAATACAACAATAAACATAAGATAAAATAAATCAACAATAAACATAAGATATATTCTAACGTATTAGAGTGTTGATAGAGTTTATGTTTCAGTTCAAGTCAAGGACTCGAACACAGGCGAGAATTACATTGTTTTTCTTTTTAGGTAATAGGTAAGACTATCTCCTACATCATTGCCTTGACACAGGGTATGGGAAGCGTTTTAAGATATCATGGATTAGGGGATCCAGGTCTGTAAAACTTGTAGGGTTACGTAAAAGTATTAGAGTGACTTCCATATTCCTTGCACCTCCTCTATACCTCTTACATGCACTCCATCCTGTCCTTTAGTCTCACATTAACATCCCTTACGCCTCCTCTCTTTCTTAACTTCCTACCAAAATAACTTCTTTTTATTAAACTTTCAACTCGGCTTTATAACCAAACTCTTCATCCACTTTCCATTTTCTCTCCTTCAACTCCTTTCCTATTCAACAACTTGTACTCAGTTCTCTTCACTCTTATTTCTTCTTCCACATTTTGTTGTAGTATTTTCTTATATGCTCTCTTCTTCTTTTTCATAGCTTGCTTTATCTCATCTGTCCACAATGCATTTAATTTTCTCTGAATCCTCACGCCCAACACAAGGTGATTGAATTGATGATGGTTAGGAATGAATCTTGTCTAGTCTTTCTGGTTTGATTGATAGAAAATAAAACCACATGGTACAAACTGACATTTATTTATATTGATTGACTACAATAAAACCAAACTAAATAAACTTTTACTTGAAATCATTCAAAACTAAACAATCTGGCATCTATTACTATTAAGATGTAATGTAAAATGCAATCAAACTGTGAATAATTTGATGTAATTTTAATATTGACAATTTTCTTCCATGTTGTGAGTGGACAGCAGCAGTAACAGCCTCGCATTTAGAGCCAACAGCAGTAACAGCCTCGCATCTAGAGCCAACAGCAGTAACAGCCTCGCATCTAGTCATCATCCACAGTGCAGGATCCCTCACACCAAGTGGCTGGCAACACTCATCAACGCAACCTGTAGAGATATACTAATTAATTGAGAGAGAGAGAGAGAGAGAGAGAGAGAGAGAGAGAGAGAGAGAGAGAGAGAGAGAGAGAGAGAGAGAGAGATATAGATATATATATATATATAATGTGAGAGGCTGTGGGAGCTGATGAGGTTCGAAACATCGTGGGGGAATCTGAGGGTCTGTGAGAGAGAGAGAGAGAGAGAGAGAGATATATATATATATATATATATATATATATATATATATATATATATATATATATATATATATATATGCATACGATGTAGAGCGCAAGGTTCGAAGTTGAAGGAGTAGGGATTGTGGTGTCAGGGTTTAGTGAAGAAAAAAAGTTTAATCACTGGTACTGAAGGAACTACAGGAGTGGTGAGAGAAGTGGAAGGAAAAGAGCCAGAAGAGGAGGATGAAGGCAGGGTAATAGCAGTATAAAGTAATTATGTTAGATGAAGGAACAAGAGGAGTGGGAGTAGAATAGATGACTAGAGGAAGGAGGATGGCATGTAGTAGAGGGAAAGGTAGTTCTGGTTGTGGTTTGTGGAGTCTTAGTGGAAATGCGCTGACAAAGAGGAACCTGTTGGAAGCCTCTGAGACGGGCTTCTTATCTAGCTTCTTTGAGATTTATGACATGTTTGAAGCGGAGGACAGCAACCTCCAATTCAAATTTGTAGACAGGGTAGCCTTGGAATAATACATTATGTTCTTGAGTGTAGTTTGCACAAATGTGTTTTGTTGGGTGGCAGTTTGTACGGGTATGGCCAGGTGAGGTACAGAGAGAGCAACGTGTGGTGGATCTACAGTATTCAGCTGGATGTCAGAATATACAGCAGTTTTGGCGCTCATGGTGGGGGGGGAATGCAAGGCTCAACCTTACAGAAGGCCCCCACCATGTATACACTGTCTGGAAGATCTAGTCCTTTGAATGTAATATTTGCTGGGTACTTGCAGCGGCCACGAAGGTTGACAGTAAAGCAGGACTCATGAGCGATATTGTAACATTGTTTAAGTCACCACATATATAGCTAATGCATTAATTGATTAATATATGTATAAGATTGCTGACTAAGCAAAATAGGTGTTACAGTTAAGATGATGGTGAACATTGAATAAGAATGTGCAGATTCTTATTATACTTTTGATATTTTGTATATGTACTTGAAAGGGCAATAAAAGTTAGTTCACTCAGATAGCAAGTATTCTTCATCCCTTACAATATCTTGCTCCTCTGCAATCAGTTCAAAGAAGTCAGAAGAATAGCTTGGCAAACCAATGCCCACTGGGCAGATTTCATTGGGTATCAGAACGGTGCGAGTGTTCAGTTGGGTATCAAGGGACACTGGGAAAGGTTTCCCATCTAGGTCTTTGATGATAAGCATAGTTTCAGCTTGGGATTCAGAGTCAACAATGACTAGGCGAGATTTGTCAGGTCATGTGTGGAAGGTTACCCTTCTCACCTGTCTTTGGATACATTTCTGAAATTTTAGTGTTTTCTAAATAAGGAGCATGAGCAGGGATATGGAAGTATTTGTTCCATTGACAAGTACCAAAGGAAGGTGATTAGTGGTAGTAGATGGGCGTAGGCGAGGTTAAGAGGAGGAGGGGACAGTCTGGGTTATAGAAAGAGGGTAAAGGATTGGTGAATGGTTTTGGGTTTTGAGGTTATATATGGTTCTAAGGTGGTTATACAGTAATAAACGAAGAAATGGATGTAGAAGGAGAGGTTGGTGTTGGTGTTAGGGAAGCAGGTATAGGAGGAGGTGGAAGGCACGAGGGAGTTGATAAGTGGTCGGTTAAGGGAGTTTTCAGAGCCGAGGTTGGAGGAGTGTCCTCTTCAAAGCCAGGGAAGTTCGGGCGAGGAATGAGGTACATTCCCCAATGCACATGTTAATTTTGAATTCTCATAACTGGTCATGTTGAGCCGAACGGAAGTGGGGGATATAACTGGTCTGCTCCCCATCACCACCATGGGGATTAAGGATAATGAAAGAGGAAAGGTATACCGTACCCATGGCACCCTTAAGCCATTCATGAATAAACTCGTAGTTATCCTCTTATCCTCTAAGCACGGCACTCACACTTCAGGAAAAGGAGATGATAGTGGGAGGTAAGAAAGAAAAGACATGTAACATAGAGAAATAAAACCAGAAAAAAAAGGCCAAGCGATAATTGGTTGGACTAAAGACTGACGACTGAGGTTTTAAAGGAGGCCAAAAGGTCTCCATCACACCACTGGACCACAATCTCTGGTCCCAAAGCTCCTCCACAGTAGCAATGGATTTGGAAACAGAGGGGCTTCACGTATAGAATAAATGCTTCCTTATCCCGGCCAATGCTCCCTACTGAACACCCTTCAATTCCCAAGCCCATTGCCGTTGTGGAGAGGCTTTGGAACCAGAGATTGTGGCTTGATGCTGCGATGCCTTGGAATTTAGTCTCTAGTCCAACCAATTTTTGTCGGACTTTTTTTCTAGCTTTATTTCCATTTATTTCATGTCTTCTTCCTAACCTCCCACTATTCCCATCTTTTCCTAAAGTGAGAGAGCCATGCTAAGAAGATGAGAGGCTAATTACGGGCTAGTCATGAATGGTCTGAGTGTGCCATGAGCATGGTATACCCTCCCTCTTTCATTGCCCTTACTCTCCATGGTGGTTATGGGGAGTGGCTCACCATTGCTAGTTATGAAAATTCAAAATTAACAAGTGCATTGGGGAATACACAACAAACAATTCATTGCCCAGACTTCCCTGGCTTTGACAAAGAAACGCCTCTAACCTCGGCTCTGAAAACTCCCTTAACCGCCCACCTGTCAACTCCCTTGTGCCTTCCACCTCTTCTTGTACCTGCTTCCCTAACACCAACACCAACCTCTCCTTCACACTGTTTCCAGTGTGGGGGGTCACATGGTCTTAGATCTATCCACTGCCCTCACAACCAGGACGCTCAGCAGCTGTACAGCACCCTAGCACGTGATGGGATTACCCTTCACGAGATAAACAAACAACTCAGGGAACTACAGCTGCCCCAAAAACCAGGCTCCTCGCAGGCCACCACCACCACCACCCAAGCCAGCAACATCCACATCATCACCTGCTAGAACAGTCCAGCCAGGGATCTCGTTCGCCTCAATTACCACAGAGAACAGGTACAACACCTTAATGACTCTCCAGGAAGAGGAAGACTCCATACAAGACGCACCCATTGCCCCAACCTCTCCACCAGCACGCAAATTGAACCACCCACGAAAGCCTCCTCGTAGGCAGTCGGGTTACCTGCCACCCCCGACAACCCCAACCCCTCCTGACCTGGACAAAGAGATACACCACTCTGTTACCACAGCAGCAGGACAACACAACAAGACAGGGACGGGAAACACACCGCACCTCACGCCATACCACCTCCTTACCACCACAACACCTTCAAGACTCGCCCTACCCACCAGAAAACACCCCCGTCTCACCCCCCATAGAAAACTTTCTCTCCAGCCTTCTCAGCCTTCTATGGATAGGCTACCACCTTTACCAATAGGGTACTTCAGTTCCTAACATTTTAACAGCATTGTGGCCCACTCTCTCCATTCTCATGTCAACCCTCTTTTCATAAAAGCACTCACCTTCCTACTCTGGAATGCCAGGTGATGTGAGCAGAGAGACACATCTGACCATAATGTAGGCTTTAATAGACATAAAACAGAACGTTGGGCACTGCAAAAACGAAAACAATACTCTTAAACAAATACACTTAACAAATGCACTTAAATAAATATACAAGGAATCGGACGATTATCAGTGAAACATTCCCGCCTAAACACTAGTATACACACCTGAATATGGCCTAAGTGGGGCAGGCATGCCAGCATGGCCGAGTAGTGGGAGCAGCAGGCAGGGAGTGAGGTAGCACTCACGTCGCGGCTCCAAGCTCGACTCGGGATACCGGTGCAGTGGTGCCGCGCCTACCTCAATCAACAATCCAACAACAATCTATCTACTTAACAATAGTTCAACCAGGGTAATACCTGCGATAGTTTCTATTTATCACCACACCAGGTCTCTCCTCAGGAAATCCCAAGAACTCCAGTCTTACCTGCGGGACACAACTCCCTCAGTGGTCGGGCTGTGTGAGACTTGACTCACCCCCACCCTCACACTCAACCTACCTGGATACTCCATCTACAGGCAGGACCGCCCCCAGGGACGCGGTGGGGGAGTTCTTCTCGCCCTTCGTGACGAGACAGTCCACTCGCGCCTCACACTTCCACCGTGGCAGGATGGACATCTGGAAATAGTCACTGCTTTTAACAAAGCACCAGGACACGACCACATCCCTTATGAATTCCTCACACACCTCACCCCACAGCTACAAGAAAGCCTCCTATTGATGTACAACACCAGCTGGCTGACAGGGCAATACCCAGCCTGTTGGAAACCATCCACCCTCATTCCCATCCCCAAACCTGGTAAAGATCCCACACTCCCATCAGCATACCGACCAATCGCCCTCCTCTCCTGCATTGGGAAGCTAATGGAGAGACTAGTCACTACCAGACTTACCTGGTGGCTGGAGGAAAAACACCTGCTAAGGGAGGAGCAGTGTGGCTTTCGCCCCCACAGAAGTACCCTTGACGTGCTGGGTCAAATGGAGTACCACATCTGTGACACCTACCGCCAGAGACAGGTCATGACAACCCTCTTCGTAGACTTGGAAGGGGCATTTGACTCAGCACCACACACGGGGATCCTATATAAGCTGGCTAATATGGGCATCACAGGAACCACTCTCACCTGGGTTAAACACTTCCTTACTGACCGTTCCTTCCAGGTTGCAGTGGGTGCCTCCATGTCTTCTTCACACCACATACAGAGAGGTGTACCACAAGGGTCAACACTCGGCCCACTCCTCTTCAACACACTCCTGTCTGACCTCCACATTCCACTCCAATCATACCTCCTCATCTATGTTGATGATATCACCATCATCAGCAGGGCACCAACACTAACCCAGGCACAGACCCACCTGCAAGAAGCTGCAACAATGCTGGGGGATTGGGTGACCTCCTGGGGCCTCACACCTAGTGTAAGAAAAAGCACACTCATGTGCTTCACCCTGAAAGCACTGCACACCCCACCTCAAGTAACAATGTGCAGCGAGACCGTCCCATACTCCACAACACATACCTTCCTGGGGCTGCGCATGGATGGTCCTCGTCTCTCCTGGGCCAGCCATGTGGAATACCTCCGCACCTCCTGCATCAAAAGGCTTGACATAATGAAGAGGATCGCAGGTATTCGCTGGGGTGCCAACCGTGATCTACTACTCCAG
>JAPQNM010001282.1:5000-7500 GCA_029783475.1 Metacarcinus magister | reverse complement strand
CACTAAGAAACGACGTTATATTTCTGTTTCACAAGAGAGTGTCAGTTCCAAATATTTTCCAAGAGGATGGTGGGAAGTGCAGTGCAATGGATGCATGCTGTGCTTGGCTCCATCACGGTGGAGCCGGTGATGCTGGTGGATGGAGCTTGCAAGGAGGCAATGCTTATATACACCGAAAATGTTCAGATGAACAAAATTTGCTCCGTCAAACTGGGATACTCACCCGAGGTAAGTGTTGGTACCTGTCATGGCTGGTGACGGATAGCTCATGGTTAATGAGTACCAGTGATACCAAAAAGTTATTCCCACCCTCTGCAGGTGTGTGCCAACCTGACGGCCCACCCACAGGAGAGCATCAGTGTCCAAAGAGAGTTCTCGTTGTTCGCCTTCTACAACAGTATCCTCATGTCCATCCCACCACTCATCTTTATTCTATTCATGGGTGCATGGAGTGATAAGTACGGTAGGAAGGTACGTCTATAACATTATCTACAGACACCTAACCATCTACCTACTCTCACATGTACACACCTACCAACCCACCCCCAAACACACACACACACACACCTACCAACCCAACCCACACACAAACTAACGCCCAACCATACACACACACACACACACACACACACACACACACACACACACACACACACACACACACACACACACACACATATTCGACACTGTTCCCTAGCTCAGTTTTAATGCCCTTGCCTGTCGCTTGGTAGGCTGAGGTTCGCAACTCGCTCAGGTTGATAAAAGATTCAATTTATGAAGGAGTAGTTACTTTCTTCCATAAGCAAGAGGATGGGGTGTGTAATGAAGAAGGTCACAAACTTTCCCAAAGATCGGACTATATGAGTTATAATCTTTCACCGGAAAGATAATGGTTGTGCGAGTGTGTGTGTGTGTGTGTGTGTGTGTGTGTGTGTGTGTGTGTGTGTGTGTGTGTGTGTGTGTGTTAATTCATATGTATATATGTATGTATTCCAATTCTATATTATTACAGATACCATTACTGGTGACAATGGGTGGCCACATGATCTATGCTGTTGGATACCTCCTGTGTCACTGGCAAACCACTTGGCCGGTCGAGGTGCTCTACCCAGTAACACTTTTCGAGGCCTTGGGCGGAGCAAATGTTGGCATTCTCTCCGCCACCACCAGCTACATCAGTGACATAACAAATGAAAAGCAACGAACGTCACGTATGATCATAGCAAACTCCCTCTGGTACTTGGGAGGGCCCGTTGGAACCCTTGTGGCGGCTGTAATGATAAAGCACGTCGGTTATCACCTGCCCTTGGCCATGGTTCTGATGGCTTATGTTGCAGCTACAGTATACATCGTTGTTTACGTCAAAGAAACTCACGGTCCCTTCGCTGAGAAAAACTTGCAGGCTCAGGAATCTTCGCCGCCGGAGCAGGTGACAGTACTGAAGATGATGACGGACCTGTTCAACTGGAGACGAGTAGTGGAATCGTTCAAGACTGCCTTCAAGAGGCGGGAGGGCAGCACGCGTGCCATACTAATCACAGTCATCATTGCAAACAGTATACGCCGCATGGCCAGAGGTAATTATGTTCTTTATTCACTTACATAACGTCAACCTCCGTTCTGGTGACGACACAGTGAACATTGCCCACAGCCTGGCGGTATTGCGTGAGGTGGTGACATGGTTCTTGTGTTGCAGGGTTCTTCATGTACCAGTTCGTGCGTCACGTACTGCACTGGGACGCCACCGACTATGGTTACTGGATATCCTACCGCAACCTTCTGGCTGCTCTTGGTATTACATTACATTTTGTTTCATTTTCTAGTTCATTGGAAATATGAGTAACATAAGGCTACTCCGACTAAAAAAAAAAATTGAAGGACAAACTAATGCGTTCCTTATTTTCAGGATCACTGTTTCTTGTGCCACTGTGTTCTCGGGTGCTGAAGCTCAAAGATACAGTGTTAATCATCATCGGGGCGATGTCCATAGTGTCGGAGTATGGGTGTTACGGGATGGTGAGCGGCGCGGCACAGACCTTCCTCATGTGGTTGGGACCCGTCGTTAGCATCATCTCCAATGCTTACATCATCGCCTTCAGATCCCTGTCCACAAAATTAGTCACTTCTCAGGAAAAAGGTCTGTTTATTACAATTTTTGCTACAACATGTAATATAATGTTTTGTGTGTTCCTTGGGTGTGGGTTTGGGTTTTGGTGTTAGTATTTATAATATATATATATATATATATATATATATATATATATATATATATATATATATATATATATATATATACAATATGTGCCTGCCGATTTATTTGGCCGCTTGACCTTTGTTCTTTGTTTTTATATCCGACATCATCTTCGTTGCAGGACGCATCAGTGCAGTTATGGCAGCACTCAACGGCCTCATGCCGATGGCGGGGTACGCCGTTTATTCTCCAATCTATTATTATACCGTCGACACTTTTCCAGCAACTCAGTTCTTTATCGGCTCCAGC
>JAPQNM010001280.1:0-27688 GCA_029783475.1 Metacarcinus magister | reverse complement strand
GCAGTAAAATAAAACCGTATTTTTATATAAAAACATGATTTTCCTCGTCATTTTCTCGAAAGCTATTAGAGATATTGGAAATATAATGCATGCATCTGATAGACCTAATTAAACTGAACAACTGATATTATGAATATTTGTTCTATGATAATAATTACGCAGTAAAATGAAACTTAATATTTATTTAAAAACATGACTTTCCTCCTCATTTTCTCGAAAGCTATTAGAGATATTGGAAATATCATTGCAGCAGCTGATACACCTAATTAAACTCTACAACTGATATTATGAATATTTGTTTCTATGACTAATAATTACGCAGTAAAATGAAACTTAATATTTATTTAAAAACATGAATTTTCCTCCTCATTTTCCCGAAAGCTATTAGAGATATTGGAAATATCATTGCAGCATCTGATACACCTAATTAAACTGTACAACTGTCATTATGAATATTTGTTCTATGACTAATAATTATGCAGTAAAATTAAACTTAATATTTATTTAAAAACATGACTTTCCTCCTCATTTTCTCGAAAGCTATTAGAGATATTGGAAATATCATTGCAGCATCTGATACACCTAATTAAACTGTTCAACTGTGATTATGAATATTTGTTCTATGACTAATACTTACGCAGTAAAATGAAACTTAATATTTATATAAAAACATGACTTTCCTCATCATTTTCCCGAAAGCTATTAGAGATATTGGAAATATGATTGCAGCATCTGATACACCTAATTAAACTGTACAACTGTCATTATGAATATTTGTTCTATGACTAATAATTACGCAGTAAAATGAAACTTAATATTTATATAAAAACATGAATTTCCTCCTCATTTTCTCGAAAGCTATTAGAGATATTGGAAATATCACTGCAGCATCTGATAGACCTAATTAAACTGTAAAACTGAAATTATGAATATTTGTTCTATGACTAATAATTACGCAGTAAAATTAAACTTAATATTTATATAAAAACATGACTTTCCTCTTAATTTTCTCGAAAGCTATTAGAGATATTGGAAATATCATTACAGCGTCTGATACACCTAATTAAACTGTACAACTGTCATTATGAATATTTGTTCTATGACTAATAATTACTCAGTAAAATGAAACTTAATATTTCTATATAAACAAAACTTTTCTCCTCATTTTCTCGAAAGCTATTAGAGATATTGGAAATATCATTGCAGCATCTGATACAACTAATTAAACTGTACAACTCTCATTATGAATATTTGTTCTATGACTAATAATTACGCAGTAAAATGAAACTTAATATTTATATAAAAACATGATTTTCCTCCTCATTTTCTCGAAAGCTATTAGAGATATTGGAAATATCACTGCAGCATTTGATAGACCTAATTAAACTGTAAAACTGACATTATGAATATTTGTTCTAAGACTAATAATTACGCAGTAAATTGAAACTATATATTTATATAAAAACATGACATTCCTCCTCATTTTCTCGAAAGCTATTAGAGATATTGGAAATATCATTGCAGCATCTGATAGACCTGATTAAAATCTACTAATGTCATTATGAATATTTTCACTAGTACTAATAATTACTGAATTTTACTTTTTTTTAAATTACTTTCTTCCTCGCTTTTCTCGAAAGCTCTAAGAGATATTGGAAATATCATTGCATCATCTGATACACCTAATTCAACTGTACAACTGATATTATGAATATTTGTTCTATGACTAATAATTAGCAGTAAAATAAAACCGTATTTTTATATAAAAACATGATTTTCCTCGTCATTTTCTCGAAAGCTATTAGAGATATTGGAAATATAATTGCAGCATCTGATAGACCTAATTAAATTCTACAACTGATATTATGAATATTTGTTCTGTGACTAATAATTACGCAGTAAAATGAAACTTAATATTTATATAAAAACATGACTTTCCTCCTCATTTTCTCGAAAGCTATTAGAGATATTGGAAATATCACTGCAGCATCTGATACACCTAATTAAACTGTACAACTGACATTATGAATATTTGTTCTATGACTAATAATTACGCAGTAAAATGAAACTTAATATTTATATAAAAACATGATTTTCCTCCTCATTTTCTCGAAAGCTATTAGAGATATTGGAAATATCACTGCAGCATTTGATAGACCTAATTAAACTGTAAAACTGACATTATGAATATTTGTTCTAAGAATAATAATTACGCAGTAAATTGAAACTATATATTTATATAAAAACATGACATTCCTCCTCATTTTCTCGAAAGCTATTAGAGATATTGGAAATATCATTGCAGCATCTGATAGACCTGATTAAAATCTACTAATGTCATTATGAATATTTTCACTAGTACTAATAATTACTGAATTTTACTTTTTTTTAAATTACTTTCTTCCTCGTTTTCTCGAAAGCTCTAAGAGATATTGGAAATATCATTGCATCATCTGATACAACTAATTCAACTGTACAACTGATATTATGAATATTTGTTCTATGACTAATAATTAGCAGTAAAATAAAACCGTATTTTTATATAAAAACATGATTTTCCTCGTCATTTTCTCGAAAGCTATTAGAGATATTGGAAATATAATTGCAGCATCTGATAGACCTAATTAAATTCTACAACTGATATTATGAATATTTGTTCTGTGAATAATAATTACGCAGTAAAATGTAACTTAATATTTATATAAAAACATGACTTTCCTCCTCATTTTCTCGAAAGCTATTAGAGATATTGGAAATATCACTGCAGCATCTGATACACCTAATTAAATTGTAAAACTCTCATTATGAATATTTGTTCTATGACTAATAATTACGCAGTAAAATGAAACTTAATATTTATATAAAAACATGATTTTCCTCCTCATTTTCTCGAAAGCTATTAGAGATATTGGAAATATCACTGCAGCATTTGATAGACCTAATTAAACTGTAAAACTGACATTATGAATATTTGTTCTATGACTAATAATTACGCAGTAAATTTAAACTATATATTTATATAAAAACATGACATTCCTCCTCATTTTCTCGAAAGCTATTAGAGATATTGGAAATATGATTGCAGCATCTGATACACCTAATTAAACTGTACAACTGTCAATATGAACATTTGTTCTCTGACTAATAATTACGCAGTAAAATGAAACTTAATATTTATATAAAAACATGAATTTCCTCCTCATTTTCTCGAAAGCTATTAGAGATATTGGAAATATCACTGCAGCATCTGATAGACCTAATTAAACTGTAAAACTGAAATTATGAATATTTGTTCTATGACTAATAATTACGCAGTAAAATTAAACTTAATATTTATATAAAAACATGACTTTCCTCTTAATTTTCTCGAAAGCTATTAGAGATATTGGAAATATCATTACAGCGTCTGATACACCTAATTAAACTGTACAACTGTCTTTATGAATATTTGTTCTATGACTAATAATTACTCAGTAAAATGAAACTTAATATTTATATAAAACATAAACTTTTCTCCTCATTTTCTCGAAAGCTATTAGAGATATTGGAAATATCACTGCAGCATCTGATACAACTAATTAAACTGTACAACTCTCATTATGAATATTTGTTCTATGACTAATAATTACGCAGTAAAATGAAACTTAATATTTATATAAAAACATGATTTTCCTCCTCATTTTCTCGAAAGCTATTAGAGATATTGGAAATATCACTGCAGCATTTGATAGACCTAATTAAACTGTAAAACTGACATTATGAATATTTGTTCTAAGAATAATAATTACGCAGTAAATTGAAACTATATATTTATATAAAAACATGACATTCCTCCTCATTTTCTCGAAAGCTATTAGAGATATTGGAAATATCATTGCAGCATCTGATAGACCTGATTAAAATCTACTAATGTCATTATGAATATTTTCACTAGTACTAATAATTACTGAATTTTACTTTTTTTTAAATTACTTTCTTCCTCGTTTTCTCGAAAGCTCTAAGAGATATTGGAAATATCATTGCATCATCTGATACACCTAATTCAACTGTACAACTGATATTATGAATATTTGTTCTATGACTAATAATTAGCAGTAAAATAAAACCGTATTTTTATATAAAAACATGATTTTCCTCGTCATTTTCTCGAAAGCTATTAGAGATATTGGAAATATAATTGCAGCATCTGATAGACCTAATTAAATTCTACAACTGATATTATGAATATTTGTTCTGTGAATAATAATTACGCAGTAAAATGTAACTTAATATTTATATAAAAACATGACTTTCCTCCTCATTTTCTCGAAAGCTATTAGAGATATTGGAAATATCACTGCAGCATCTGATACACCTAATTAAATTGTAAAACTCTCATTATGAATATTTGTTCTATGACTAATAATTACGCAGTAAAATGAAACTTAATATTTATATAAAAACATGATTTTCCTCCTCATTTTCTCGAAAGCTATTAGAGATATTGGAAATATCACTGCAGCATTTGATAGACCTAATTAAACTGTAAAACTGACATTATGAATATTTGTTCTATGACTAATAATTACGCAGTAAATTTAAACTATATATTTATATAAAAACATGACATTCCTCCTCATTTTCTCGAAAGCTATTAGAGATATTGGAAATATCATTGCAGCATCTGATAGACCTGATTAAAATCTATTACTGTCATTATGAATATTTTCACTAGTACTAATAATACTGAATTTTACTTTTTTTTAAATTACTTTCTTCCTCGTTTTCTCGAAAGCTATTAGAGATATTGGAAATATCATTGCATCATCTGATACACCTAATTCTACTGTACAACTGATATTATGAATATTTGTTCTATGACTAATAATTAGCAGTAAAATAAAACCGTATTTTTATATAAAAACATGATTTTCCTCGTCATTTTCTCGAAAGCTATTAGAGATATTGGAAATATAATGCAGCATCTGATAGACCTAATTAAACTGAACAACTGATATTATGAATATTTGTTCTATGAATAATAATTACGCAGTAAAATGAAACTTAATATTTATATAAAAACATGACTTTCCTCCTCATTTTCTCGAAAGCTATTAGAGATATTGGAAATATCATTGCAACAGCTGATACACTTAATTAAACTGTACAACTGATATTATGAATATTTTTTCTATGACTAATAATTACGCAGTAAAATGAAACTTAATATTTATTTAAAAACATGAATTTCCTCCTCATTTTCCCGAAAGCTATTAGAGATATTGGAAATATCATTGCAGCATCTGATACACCTAATTAAACTGTACAAACTGTCATTATGAATATTTGTTCTATGACTAACAATTACGCAGTAAAATTAAACTTAATATTTATTTAAAAACATGACTTTCCTCCTCATTTTCTCGAAAGCTATTAGAGATATTGGAAATATCATTGCAGCATCTGATACAACTAATTAAACTGTTCAACTGTGATTATGAATATTTGTTCTATGACTAATACTTACGCAGTAAAATGAAACTTAATATTTATATAAAAACATGACTTTCCTATCATTTTCCCGAAAGCTATTAGAGATATTGGAAATATGATTGCAGCATCTGATACACCTAATTAAACTGTACAACTGTCATTATGAATATTTGTTCTATGACTAATAATTACGCAGTAAAATGAAAACTTAATATTTATATAAAAACATGAATTTCCTCCTCATTTTCTCGAAAGCTATTAGAGATATTGGAAATATCACTGCAGCATCTGATAGACCTAATTAAACTGTAAAACTGAAATTATGAATATTTGTTCTATGACTAATAATTACGCAGTAAAATTAAACTTAATATTTATATAAAAACATGACTTTCCTCCTCATTTTCTCGAAAGCTATTAGAGATATTGGAAATATCATTGCAGCAGTCTGATACACCTAATTAAACTGTACAACTGTCATTATGAATATTTGTTCTATGACTAATAATTACGCAGTAAAATGAAACTTAATATTTATATAAAAACATGATTTTCCTCCTCATTTTCTCGAAAGCTATTAGAGATATTGGAAATATCACTGCAGCATTTGATAGACCTAATTAAACTGTAAAACTGACATTATGAATATTTGTTCTATGACTAATAATTACGCAGTAAATTGAAACTATATATTTATATAAAAACATGACATTCCTCCTCATTTTCTCGAAAGCTATTAGAGATATTGGAAATATCATTGCAGCATCTGATAGACCTGATTAAAATCTACTACTGTCATTATGAATATTTTCACTAGTACTAATAAATACTGAATTTTACTTTTTTTTAAATTACTTTCTTCCTCGTTTTCTCGAAAGCTATTAGAGATATTGGAAATATCATTGCATCATCTGATACACCTAATTCAACTGTACAACTGATATTATGAATATTTGTTCTATGACTAATAATTAGCAGTAAAATAAAACCGTATTTTTATATAAAAACATGATTTTCCTCGTCATTTTCTCGAAAGCTATTAGAGATATTGGAAATATAATTGCAGCATCTGATAGACCTAATTAAATTCTACAACTGATATTATGAATATTTGTTCTGTGAATAATAATTACGCAGTAAAATGTAACTTAATATTTATATAAAAACATGACTTTCCTCCTCATTTTCTCGAAAGCTATTAGAGATATTGGAAATATCACTGCAGCATCTGATACACCTAATTAAACTGTAAAACTGTCATTATGAATATTTGTTCTATGACTAATAATTACGCAGTAAAATGAAACTTAATATTTATATAAAAACATGATTTTCCTCCTCATTTTCTCGAAAGCTATTAGAGATATTGGAAATATCACTGCAGCATTTGATAGACCTAATTAAACTGTAAAACTGACATTATGAATATTTGTTCTATGACTAATAATTACGCAGTAAATTTAAACTATATATTTATATAAAAACATGACATTCCTCCTCATTTTCTCGAAAGCTATTAGAGATATTGGAAATATCATTGCAGCATCTGATAGACCTAATTAAAACTGTATACTGTCATTATGAATATTTTCACTAGTACTAATAGCAGTAACTGAAACTTATATTTTTTTAAATGACTTTCCTCCTCATTTTCTCGAAAGCTATTAGAGATATTGGAAATATCATTGCATCATCTGATACACCTAATTCAAACTGTACAACTGATATTATGAATATTTGTTCTATGACTAATAATTAGGCAGTAAAATAAAACCGTATATTTATATAAAAACATGATTTCCTCCTCATTTTCTAGAAAACTATTTGAGATATTGGAAATATCATTGCAGCATCTGATAGACCTAATTAAACTGTACAACTGATATTATGAATATTTGTTCTATGACTAATAATTACGCAGTAAAATGAAACTTAATATTTATATAAAAACATGACTTTCCTCCTCATTTTCTCGAAAGCTATTAGAGATATTGGAAATATCACTGCAGCATCTGATACACCTAATTAAACTGTACAACTGATCATTATGAATATTTGTTCTATGACTAATAATTACGCAGTAAAATGAAACTTAATATTTATATAAAAACATGATTTTCCTCCTCATTTTCTCGAAAGCTATTAGAGATATTGGAAATATCACTGCAGCATTGATAGACCTAATTAAACTGTAAAACTGACATTATGAATATTTGTTCTAAGAATAATAATTACGCAGTAAATTGAAACTATATATTTATATAAAAACATGACATTCCTCCTCATTTTCTCGAAAGCTATTAGAGATATTGGAAATATGATTGCAGCATCTGATACACCTAATTAAACTGTACAACTGTCAATATGAACATTTGTTCTACTGACTAATAATTACGCAGTAAAATGAAACTTAATATTTATATAAAAACATGAATTTCCTCCTCATTTTCTCGAAAGCTATTAGAGATATTGGAAATATCACTGCATCATCTGATAGACCTAATTAAACTGTACAAACTGAAATTATGAATATTTGTTCTATGACTAATAATTACGCAGTAAAATTAAACTTAATATTTATATAAAAACATGACTTTCCTCTTAATTTTCTCGAAAGCTATTAGAGATATTGGAAATATCATTACAGCGTCTGATACACCTAATTAAACTGTACAACTGTCTTTATGAATATTTGTTCTATGACTAATAATTACTCAGTAAAATGAAACTTAATATTTCTATATAAACAAAACTTTTCTCCTCATTTTCTCGAAAGCTATTAGAGATATTGGAAATATCACTGCAGCATCTGATACAACTAATTAAACTGTACAACTCTCATTATGAATATTTGTTCTATGACTAATAATTACGCAGTAAAATGAAACTTAATATTTATATAAAAACATGATTTTCCTCCTCATTTTCTCGAAAGCTATTAGAGATATTGGAAATATCACTGCAGCATTTGATAGACCTAATTAAACTGTAAAACTGACATTATGAATATTTGTTCTAAGAATAATAATTACGCAGTAAATTGAAACTATATATTTATATAAAAACATGACATTCCTCCTCATTTTCTCGAAAGCTATTAGAGATATTGGAAATATCATTGCAGCATCTGATAGACCTGATTAAAATCTACTAATGTCATTATGAATATTTTCACTAGTACTAATAATTACTGAATTTTACTTTTTTTTGAATTACTTTCTTCCTCGTTTTCTCGAAAGCTCTAAGAGATATTGGAAATATCATTGCATCATCTGATACACCTAATTCAACTGTACAACTGATATTATGAATATTTGTTCTATGACTAATAATTAGCAGTAAAATAAAACCGTATTTTTATATAAAAACATGATTTTCCTCGTCATTTTCTCGAAAGCTATTAGAGATATTGGAAATATAATTGCAGCATCTGATAGACCTAATTAAATTCTACAACTGATATTATGAATATTTGTTCTGTGAATAATAATTACGCAGTAAAATGTAACTTAATATTTATATAAAAACATGACTTTCCTCCTCATTTTCTCGAAAGCTATTAGAGATATTGGAAATATCACTGCAGCATCTGATACACCTAATTAAATTGTAAAACTCTCATTATGAATATTTGTTCTATGACTAATAATTACGCAGTAAAATGAAACTTAATATTTATATAAAAACATGATTTTCCTCCTCATTTTCTCGAAAGCTATTAGAGATATTGGAAATATCACTGCAGCATTTGATAGACCTAATTAAACTGTAAAACTGACATTATGAATATTTGTTCTATGACTAATAATTACGCAGTAAATTTAAACTATATATTTATATAAAAACATGAATTCCTCCTCATTTTCTCGAAAGCTATTAGAGATATTGGAAATATCATTGCAGCATCTGATAGACCTGATTAAAATCTATTACTGTCATTATGAATATTTTCACTAGTACTAATAAATACTGAATTTTACTTTTTTTTAAATTACTTTCTTCCTCGTTTTCTCGAAAGCTATTAGAGATATTGGAAATATCATTGCATCATCTGATACACCTAATTCTACTGTACAACTGATATTATGAATATTTGTTCTATGACTAATAATTAGCAGTAAAATAAAACCGTATTTTTATATAAAAACATGATTTTCCTCGTCATTTTCTCGAAAGCTATTAGAGATATTGGAAATATAATGGCAGCATCTGATAGACCTAATTAAACTGAACAACTGATATTATGAATATTTGTTCTATGATTAATAATTACGCAGTAAAATGAAACTTAATATTTATTTAAAAACATGACTTTCCTCCTCCTTTTCTCGAAAGCTATTAGAGATATTGGAAATATCATTGCAACAGCTGATACACTTAATTAAACTCTACAACTGATATTATGAATATTTTTTCTATGACTAATAATTACGCAGTAAAATGAAACTTAATATTTATTTAAAAACATGAATTTCCTCCTCATTTTCCCGAAAGCTATTAGAGATATTGGAAATATCATTGCAGCATCTGATACACCTAATTAAACTGTACAACTGTCATTATGTATATTTGTTCTATGACTAACAATTATGCAGTAAAATTAAACTTAATATTTATTTAAAAACATGACTTTCCTCCTCATTTTCTCGAAAGCTATTAGAGATATTGGAAATATCATTGCAGCATCTGATACAACTAATTAAACTGTTCAACTGTGATTATGAATATTTGTTCTATGACTAATACTTACGCAGTAAAATGAAACTTAATATTTATATAAAAACATGACTTTCCTAATCATTTTCCCGAAAGCTATTAGAGATATTGGAAATATGATTGCAGCATCTGATACACCTAATTAAACTGTACAACTGTCAATATGAACATTTGTTCTATGACTAATAATTACGCAGTAAAATGAAACTTAATATTTATATAAAAACATGAATTTCCTCCTCATTTTCTCGAAAGCTATTAGAGATATTGGAAATATCACTGCAGCATCTGATAGACCTAATTAAACTGTAAAACTGAAATTATGAATATTTGTTCTATGACTAATAATTACGCAGTAAAATTAAACTTAATATTTATATAAAAACATGACTTTCCTCTTAATTTTCTCGAAAGCTATTAGAGATATTGGAAATATCATTACAGCGTCTGATACACCTAATTAAACTGTACAACTGTCTTTATGAATATTTGTTCTATGACTAATAATTACTCAGTAAAATGAAACTTAATATTTATATAAAAACATGATTTTCCTCCTCATTTTCTCGAAAGCTATTAGAGATATTGGAAATATCACTGCATCATTTTATAGACCTAATTAAACTGTAAAACTGACATTATGAATATTTGTTCTATGACTAATAATTACGCAGTAAATTTAAACTATATATTTATATAAAAACATGACATTCCTCCTCATTTTCTCGAAAGCTATTAGAGATATTGGAAATATCATTGCAGCATCTGATAGACCTGATTAAAATCTATTACTGTCATTATGAATATTTTCACTAGTACTAATAAATACTGAATTTTACTTTTTTTTAAATTACTTTCTTCCTCGTTTTCTCGAAAGCTATTAGAGATATTGGAAATATCATTGCATCATCTGATACACCTAATTCTACTGTACAACTGATATTATGAATATTTGTTCTATGACTAATAATTAGCAGTAAAATAAAACCGTATTTTTATATAAAAACATGATTTTCCTCGTCATTTTCTCGAAAGCTATTAGAGATATTGGAAATATAATGGCAGCATCTGATAGACCTAATTAAACTGAACAACTGATATTATGAATATTTGTTCTATGATTAATAATTACGCAGTAAAATGAAACTTAATATTTATTTAAAAACATGACTTTCCTCCCCATTTTCTCGAAAGCTATTAGAGATATTGGAAATATCATTGCAACAGCTGATACACTTAATTAAACTCTACAACTGATATTATGAATATTTTTTCTATGACTAATAATTACGCAGTAAAATGAAACTTAATATTTATTTAAAAACATGAATTTCCTCCTCATTTTCCCGAAAGCTATTAGAGATATTGGAAATATCATTGCAGCATCTGATACACCTAATTAAACTGTACAACTGTCATTATGTATATTTGTTCTATGACTAACAATTATGCAGTAAAATTAAACTTAATATTTATTTAAAAACATGACTTTCCTCCTCATTTTCTCGAAAGCTATTAGAGATATTGGAAATATCATTGCAGCATCTGATACAACTAATTAAACTGTTCAACTGTGATTATGAATATTTGTTCTATGACTAATAATTACGCAGTAAAATGAAACTTAATATTTATATAAAAACATGACTTTCCTAATCATTTTCCCGAAAGCTATTAGAGATATTGGAAATATGATTGCAGCATCTGATACACCTAATTAAACTGTACAACTGTCAATATGAACATTTGTTCTATGACTAATAATTACGCAGTAAAATGAAACTTAATATTTATATAAAAACATGAATTTCCTCCTCATTTTCTCGAAAGCTATTAGAGATATTGGAAATATCACTGCAGCATCTGATAGACCTAATTAAACTGTAAAACTGAAATTATGAATATTTGTTCTATGACTAATAATTACGCAGTAAAATTAAACTTAATATTTATATAAAAACATGACTTTCCTCTTAATTTTCTCGAAAGCTATTAGAGATATTGGAAATATCATTACAGCGTCTGATACACCTAATTAAACTGTACAACTGTCTTTATGAATATTTGTTCTATGACTAATAATTACTCAGTAAAATGAAACTTAATATTTCTATATAAACAAAACTTTTCTCCTCATTTTCTCGAAAGCTATTAGAGATATTGGAAATATCATTGCAGCATCTGATACAACTAATTAAACTGTACAACTCTCATTATGAATATTTGTTCTATGACTAATAATTACGCAGTAAAATGAAACTTAATATTTATATAAAAACATGATTTTCCTCCTCATTTTCTCGAAAGCTATTAGAGATATTGGAAATATCACTGCAGCATTTGATAGACCTAATTAAACTGTAAAACTGACATTATGAATATTTGTTCTAAGAATAATAATTACGCAGTAAATTGAAACTATATATTTATATAAAAACATGACATTCCTCCTCATTTTCTCGAAAGCTATTAGAGATATTGGAAATATCATTGCAGCATCTGATAGACCTGATTAAAATCTACTAATGTCATTATGAATATTTTCACTAGTACTAATAATTACTGAATTTTACTTTTTTTTAAATTACTTTCTTCCTCGTTTTCTCGAAAGCTCTAAGAGATATTGGAAATATCATTGCATCATCTGATACACCTAATTCAACTGTACAACTGATATTATGAATATTTGTTCTATGACTAATAATTAGCAGTAAAATAAAACCGTATTTTTATATAAAAACATGATTTTCCTCGTCATTTTCTCGAAAGCTATTAGAGATATTGGAAATATAATTGCAGCATCTGATAGACCTAATTAAATTCTACAACTGATATTATGAATATTTGTTCTGTGAATAATAATTACGCAGTAAAATGTAACTTAATATTTATATAAAAACATGACTCTCCTCCTCATTTTCTCGAAAGCTATTAGAAATATTGGAAATATCACTGCAGCATCTGATACACTTAATTAAATTGTAAAACTCTCATTATGAATATTTGTTCTATGACTAATAATTACGCAGTAAAATGAAACTTAATATTTATATAAAAACATGATTTTTCTCCTCATTTTCTCGAAAGCTATTAGAGATATTGGAAATATCACTGCAGCATTTGATAGATCTAATTAAACTGTAAAACTGACATTATGAATATTTGTTCTATGACTAATAATTACGCAGTAAATTTAAACTATATATTTATATAAAAACATGACATTCCTCCTCATTTTCTCGAAAGCTATTAGAGATATTGGAAATATCATTGCAGCATCTGATAGACCTGATTAAAATCTATTACTGTCATTATGAATATTTTCACTAGTACTAATAAATACTGAATTTTAATTTTTTTTAAATTACTTTCTTCCTCGTTTTCTCGAAAGCTATTAGAGATATTGGAAATATCATTGCATCATCTGATACACCTAATTCTACTGTACAACTGATATTATGAATATTTGTTCTATGACTAATAATTAGCAGTAAAATAAAACCGTATTTTTATATAAAAACATGATTTTCCTCGTCATTTTCTCGAAAGCTATTAGAGATATTGGAAATATAATGGCAGCATCTGATAGACCTAATTAAACTGAACAACTGATATTATGAATATTTGTTCTATGATTAATAATTACGCAGTAAAATGAAACTTAATATTTATTTAAAAACATGACTTTCCTCCTCCTTTTCTCGAAAGCTATTAGAGATATTGGAAATATCATTGCAACAGCTGATATACTTAATTAAACTCTACAACTGATATTATGAATATTTTTTCTATGACTAATAATTACGCAGTAAAATGAAACTTAATATTTATTTAAAAACATGAATTTCCTCCTCATTTTCCCGAAAGCTATTAGAGATATTGGAAATATCATTGCAGCATCTGATACACCTAATTAAACTGTACAACTGTCATTATGTATATTTGTTCTATGACTAACAATTATGCAGTAAAATTAAACTTAATATTTATTTAAAAACATGACTTTCCTCCTCATTTTCTCGAAAGCTATTAGAGATATTGGAAATATCATTGCAGCATCTGATACAACTAATTAAACTGTTCAACTGTGATTATGAATATTTGTTCTATGATTAATAATTACGCAGTAAAATGAAACTTAATATTTATATAAAAACATGACTTTCCTAATCATTTTCCCGATAGCTATTAGAGATATTGGAAATATGATTGCAGCATCTGATACACCTAATTAAACTGTACAACTGTCAATATGAACATTTGTTCTATGACTAATAATTACGCAGTAAAATGAAACTTAATATTTATATAAAAACATGAATTTCCTCCTCATTTTCTCGAAAGCTATTAGAGATATTGGAAATATCACTGCAGCATCTGATAGACCTAATTAAACTGTAAAACTGAAATTATGAATATTTGTTCTATGACTAATAATTACGCAGTAAAATTAAACTTAATATTTATATAAAAACATGACTTTCCTCTTAATTTTCTCGAAAGCTATTAGAGATATTGGAAATATCATTACAGCGTCTGATACACCTAATTAAACTGTACAACTGTCTTTATGAATATTTGTTCTATGACTAATAATTACTCAGTAAAATGAAACTTAATATTTCTATATAAACAAAACTTTTCTCCTCATTTTCTCGAAAGCTATTAGAGATATTGGAAATATCATTGCAGCATCTGATACAACTAATTAAACTGTACAACTCTCATTATGAATATTTGTTCTATGACTAATAATTACGCAGTAAAATGAAACTTAATATTTATATAAAAACATGATTTTCCTCCTCATTTTCTCGAAAGCTATTAGAGATATTGGAAATATCACTGCAGCATTTGATAGACCTAATTAAACTGTAAAACTGACATTATGAATATTTGTTCTAAGAATAATAATTACGCAGTAAATTGAAACTATATATTTATATAAAAACATGACATTCCTCCTCATTTTCTCGAAAGCTATTAGAGATATTGGAAATATCATAGCAGCATCTGATAGACCTGATTAAAATCTACTAATGTCATTATGAATATTTTCACTAGTACTAATAATTACTGAATTTTACTTTTTTTTAAATTACTTTCTTCCTCGCTTTCTCGAAAGCTCTAAGAGATATTGGAAATATCATTGCATCATCTGATACACCTAATTCAACTGTACAACTGATATTATGAATATTTGTTCTATGACTAATAATTAGCAGTAAAATAAAACCGTATTTTTATATAAAAACATGATTTTCCTCGTCATTTTCTCGAAAGCTATTAGAGATATTGGAAATATAATTGCAGCATCTGATAGACCTAATTAAATTCTACAACTGATATTATGAATATTTGTTCTGTGAATAATAATTACGCAGTAAAATGTAACTTAATATTTATATAAAAACATGACTTTCCTCCTCATTTTCTCGAAAGCTATTAGAGATATTGGAAATATCACTGCAGCATTTGATAGACCTAATTAAACTGTAAAACTGACATTATGAATATTTGTTCTATGACTAATAATTACGCAGTAAAATGAAACTTAATATTTATATAAAAACATGATTTTCCTCCTCATTTTCTCGAAAGCTATTAGAGATATTGGAAATATCACTGCAGCATTTGATAGACCTAATTAAACTGTAAAACTGACATTATGAATATTTGTTCTAAGAATAATAATTACGCAGTAAATTGAAACTATATATTTATATAAAAACATGACATTCCTCCTCATTTTCTCGAAAGCTATTAGAGATATTGGAAATATCATTGCAGCATCTGATAGACCTGATTAAAATCTACTAATGTCATTATGAATATTTTCACTAGTACTAATAATTACTGAATTTTACTTTTTTTTAAATTACTTTCTTCCTCGTTTTCTCGAAAGCTCTAAGAGATATTGGAAATATCATTGCATCATCTGATACAACTAATTCAACTGTACACCTGATATTATGAATATTTGTTCTATGACTAATAATTAGCAGTAAAATAAAACCGTATTTTTATATAAAAACATGATTTTCCTCGTCATTTTCTCGAAAGCTATTAGAGATATTAGAAATATAATTGCAGCATCTGATAGACCTAATTAAATTCTACAACTGATATTATGAATATTTGTTCTGTGAATAATAATTACGCAGTAAAATGTAACTTAATATTTATATAAAAACATGACTTTCCTCCTCATTTTCTCGAAAGCTATTAGAGATATTGGAAATATCACTGCAGCATCTGATACACCTAATTAAATTGTAAAACTCTCATTATGAATATTTGTTCTATGACTAATAATTACGCAGTAAAATGAAACTTAATATTTATATAAAAACATGATTTTCCTCCTCATTTTCTCGAAAGCTATTAGAGATATTGGAAATATCACTGCAGCATTTGATAGACCTAATTAAACTGTAAAACTGACATTATGAATATTTGTTCTATGACTAATAATTACGCAGTAAATTTAAACTATATATTTATATAAAAACATGATATTCCTCCTCATTTTCTCGAAAGCTATTAGAGATATTGGAAATATGATTGCAGCATCTGATACACCTAATTAAACTGTACAACTGTCAATATGAACATTTGTTCTATGACTAATAATTACGCAGTAAAATGAAACTTAATATTTATATAAAAACATGAATTTCCTCCTCATTTTCTCGAAAGCTATTAGAGATATTGGAAATATCACTGCAGCATCTGATATACCTAATTAAACTGTAAAACTGAAATTATGAATATTTGTTCTATGACTAATAATTACGCAGTAAAATTAAACTTTATATTTATATAAAAACATGACTTTCCTCTTAATTTTCTCGAAAGCTATTAGAGATATTGGAAATATCATTACAGCGTCTGATACACCTAATTAAACTGTACAACTGTCTTTATGAATATTTGTTCTATGACTAATAATTACTCAGTAAAATGAAACTTAATATTTCTATATAAACAAAATTTTCTCCTCATTTTCTCGAAAGCTATTAGAGATATTGGAAATATCATTGCAGCATCTGATACAACTAATTAAACTGTACAACTCTCATTATGAATATTTGTTCTATGACTAATAATTACGCAGTAAAATGAAACTTAATATTTATATAAAAACATGATTTTCCTCCTCATTTTCTCGAAAGCTATTAGAGATATTGGAAATATCACTGCAGCATTTGATAGACCTAATTAAACTGTAAAACTGACATTATGAATATTTGTTCTAAGAATAATAATTACGCAGTAAATTGAAACTATATATTTATATAAAAACATGACATTCCTCCTCATTTTCTCGAAAGCTATTAGAGATATTGGAAATATCATTGCAGCATCTGATAGACCTGATTAAAATCTACTAATGTCATTATGAATATTTTCACTAGTACTAATAATTACTGAATTTTACTTTTTTTTAAATTACTTTCTTCCTCGTTTTCTCGAAAGCTCTAAGAGATATTGGAAATATCATTGCATCATCTGATACACCTAATTCAACTGTACAACTGATATTATGAATATTTGTTCTATGACTAATAATTAGCAGTAAAATAAAACCGTATTTTTATATAAAAACATGATTTTCCTCGTCATTTTCTCGAAAGCTATTAAAGATATTGGAAATATAATTGCAGCATCTGATAGACCTAATTAATTTCTACAACTGATATTATTAATATTTGTTCTGTGAATAATAATTACGCAGTAAAATGTAACTTAATATTTATATAAAAACATGACTTTCCTCCTCATTTTCTCGAAAGCTATTAGAGATATTGGAAATATCACTGCAGCATTTGATAGACCTAATTAAACTGTAAAACTGACATTATGAATATTTGTTCTAAGAATAATAATTACGCAGTAAATTGAAACTATATATTTATTTAAAAACATGAAATTCCTCCTCATTTTCTCGAAAGCTATTAGAGATATTGGAAATATCATTGCAGCATCTGATAGACCTGATTAAAATCTACTAATGTCATTATGAATATTTTCACTAGTACTAATAAATACTGAATTTTACTTTTTTTAAATTACTTTCTTCCTCGTTTTCTCAAAAGCTATTAGAGATATTGGAAATATCATTGCATCATCTGATACACCTAATTCAACTGTATAGCTGATATTATGAATATTTGTTCTATGGCTAATAATTAGCAGTAAAATAAACCGTATTTTTATATAAAAACATGATTTTCTTCGTCATTTTCTCGAAAGCTATTAGAGATATTGGAAATATAATTGCAGCATCTGATAGACCTAATTAAACTGTACAACTGATATTATGAATATTTGTTCTATGACTAATAATTCCGCAGTAAAATGAAACTTAATATTTATTTAAAAACATGACTTTCCTCCTCATTTTCTCGAAAGCTATTAGAGATATTGGAAATATCATTGCAACAGCTGATACACTTAATTAAACTCTACAACTGATATTATGAATATTTTTTCTATGACTAATAATTACGCAGTAAAATGAAACTTAATATTTATTTAAAAACATGAACTTCCTCCTCATTTTCCCGAAAGCTATTAGAGATATTGGAAATATCATTGCAGCATCTGATACACCTAATTAAACTGTACAACTGTCATTATGTATATTTGTTCTATGACTAACAATTACGCAGTAAAATTAAACTTAATATTTATTTAAAAACATGACTTTCCTCCTCATTTTCTCGAAAGCTATTAGAGATATTGGAAATATCATTGCAGCATCTGATACAATTAATTATACTGTACAACTGTGATTATGAATATTTGTTCTATGACTAATAATTACGCAGTAAAATGAAACTTAATATTTATATAAAAACATGACTTTCCTAATCATTTTCCCGAAAGCTATTAGAGATTTTGGAAATATGATTGCAGCATCTGATACACCTAATTAAACTGTACAACTGTCATTATGAACATTTGTTCTATGACTAATAATTACGCAGTAAAATGAAACTTAATATTTATATAAAAACATGAATTTCCTCCTCATTTTCTCGAAAGCTATTAGAGATATTGGAAATATCACTGCAGCATCTGATAGACCTACTTAAACTGTAAAACTGAAATTATGAATATTTGTTCTATGACTAATAATTACGCAGTAAAATTAAGCTTTATATTTATATAAAAACATGACTTTCCTCCTAATTTTCTCGAAAGCTATTAGAGATATTGGAAATATCATTACAGCGTCTGATACACCTAATTAAACTGTACAACTGTCTTTATGAATATTTGTTCTATGACTAATAATTACTCAGTAAAATGAAACTTAATATTTCTATATAAACAAAACTTTTCTCCTCATTTTCTCGAAAGCTATTAGAGATATTGGAAATATAATTGCAGCATCTGATAGACCTAATTAAATTCTACAACTGATATTATGAATATTTGTTCTGTGAATAATAATTACGCAGTAAAATGTAACTTAATATTTATTTAAAAACATGACTTTCCTCCTCATTTTCTCGAAAGCTATTAGAGATATTGGAAATATCATTGCAACAGCTGATACTCCTAATTAAACTCTACAACTGATATTATGAATATTTTTTCTATGACTAATAATTACGCAGTAAAATGAAACTTAATATTTATTTAAAAACATGAATTTCCTCCTCATTTTCCCGAAAGCTATTAGAGATATTGGAAATATCATTGCATTATCTGATACACCTAATTAAACTGTACAACTGTCATTATGTATATTTGTTCTATGACTAACAATTACGCAGTAAAATTAAACTTAATATTTATTTAAAAACATGACTTTCCTGCTCATTTTCTCGAAAGCTATTAGAGATATTGTAAATATCATTGCAGCATCTGATACAACTAATTAAACTGTACAACTGTGATTATGAATATTTGTTCTATGACTAATAATTACGCAGTAAAATGAAACTTAATATTTATATAAAAACATGACTTTCCTACTCATTTTCCCGAAAGCTATTAGAGATATTGGAAATATCATTACAGCGTCTGATACACCTAATTAAACTGTACAACTGTCTGTATGAATATTTGTTCTAAGACTAATAATTACGCAGTAAAATGAAACTTAATATTTATATAAAAACATGAATTTCCTCCTCATTTTCTCGAAAGCTATTAGAGATATTGGAAATATCACTGCAGCATCTGATAGACCTAATTAAACTGTAAAACTGTAATTATGAATATTTGTTCTATGACTAATAATTACGCAGTAAAATTAAACTTTATATTTATATAAAAACATGACTTTCCTCCTAATTTTCTCGAAAGCTATTAGAGATATTGGAAATATCATTACAGCGTCTGATACACCTAATTAAACTGTACAACTGTCATTATGAATATTTGTTCTATGACTAATAATTACTCAGTAAAATGAAACTTAATATTTCTATATAAACAAAACTTTTCTCCTCATTTTCTCGAAAGCTATTAGAGATATTGGAAATATCATTGCAGCATCTGATACAACTAATTAAACTGTACAACTCTCATTATGAATATTTGTTCTATGACTAATAATTACGCAGTAAAATGAAACTTAATATTTATATAAAAACATGATTTTCCTCCTCATTTTCTCGAAAGCTATTAGAGATATTGGAAATATCACTGCAGCATTTGATAGACCTAATTAAACTGTAAAACTGACATTATGAATATTTGTTCTAAGAATAATAATTACGCAGTAAATTGAAACTATATATTTATATAAAAACATGACATTCCTCCTCATTTTCTCGAAAGCTATTAGAGATATTGGAAATATCATTGCAGCATCTGATAGACCTGATTAAAATCTACTAATGTCATTATGAATATTTTCACTAGTACTAATAATTACTGAATTTTACTTTTTTTTAAATTACTTTCTTCCTCGTTTTCTCGAAAGCTCTAAGAGATATTGGAAATATCATTGCATCATCTGATACACCTAATTCAACTGTACAACTGATATTATGAATATTTGTTCTATGACTAATAATTAGCAGTAAAATAAAACCGTATTTTTATATAAAAACATGATTTTCCTCGTCATTTTCTCGAAAGCTATTAAAGATATTGGAAATATAATTGCAGCATCTGATAGACCTAATTAATTTCTACAACTGATATTATTAATATTTGTTCTGTGAATAATAATTACGCAGTAAAATGTAACTTAATATTTATATAAAAACATGACTTTCCTCCTCATTTTCTCGAAAGCTATTAGAGATATTGGAAATATCACTGCAGCATTTGATAGACCTAATTAAACTGTAAAACTGACATTATGAATATTTGTTCTAAGAATAATAATTACGCAGTAAATTGAAACTATATATTTATTTAAAAACATGAAATTCCTCCTCATTTTCTCGAAAGCTATTAGAGATATTGGAAATATCATTGCAGCATCTGATAGACCTGATTAAAATCTACTAATGTCATTATGAATATTTTCACTAGTACTAATAAATACTGAATTTTACTTTTTTTAAATTACTTTCTTCCTCGTTTTCTCAAAAGCTATTAGAGATATTGGAAATATCATTGCATCATCTGATACACCTAATTCAACTGTATAGCTGATATTATGAATATTTGTTCTATGGCTAATAATTAGCAGTAAAATATAACCGTATTTTTATATAAAAACATGATTTTCTTCGTCATTTTCTCGAAAGCTATTAGAGATATTGGAAATATAATTGCAGCATCTGATAGACCTAATTAAACTGTACAACTGATATTATGAATATTTGTTCTATGACTAATAATTCCGCAGTAAAATGAAACTTAATATTTATTTAAAAACATGACTTTCCTCCTCATTTTCTCGAAAGCTATTAGAGATATTGGAAATATCATTGCAACAGCTGATACACTTAATTAAACTCTACAACTGATATTATGAATATTTTTTCTATGACTAATAATTACGCAGTAAAATGAAACTTAATATTTATTTAAAAACATGAACTTCCTCCTCATTTTCCCGAAAGCTATTAGAGATATTGGAAATATCATTGCAGCATCTGATACACCTAATTAAACTGTACAACTGTCATTATGTATATTTGTTCTATGACTAACAATTACGCAGTAAAATTAAACTTAATATTTATTTAAAAACATGACTTTCCTCCTCATTTTCTCGAAAGCTATTAGAGATATTGGAAATATCATTGCAGCATCTGATACAATTAATTATACTGTACAACTGTGATTATGAATATTTGTTCTATGACTAATAATTACGCAGTAAAATGAAACTTAATATTTATATAAAAACATGACTTTCCTAATCATTTTCCCGAAAGCTATTAGAGATTTTGGAAATATGATTGCAGCATCTGATACACCTAATTAAACTGTACAACTGTCATTATGAACATTTGTTCTATGACTAATAATTACGCAGTAAAATGAAACTTAATATTTATATAAAAACATGAATTTCCTCCTCATTTTCTCGAAAGCTATTAGAGATATTGGAAATATCACTGCAGCATCTGATAGACCTACTTAAACTGTAAAACTGAAATTATGAATATTTGTTCTATGACTAATAATTACGCAGTAAAATTAAGCTTTATATTTATATAAAAACATGACTTTCCTCCTAATTTTCTCGAAAGCTATTAGAGATATTGGAAATATCATTACAGCGTCTGATACACCTAATTAAACTGTACAACTGTCTTTATGAATATTTGTTCTATGACTAATAATTACTCAGTAAAATGAAACTTAATATTTCTATATAAACAAAACTTTTCTCCTCATTTTCTCGAAAGCTATTAGAGATATTGGAAATATAATTGCAGCATCTGATAGACCTAATTAAATTCTACAACTGATATTATGAATATTTGTTCTGTGAATAATAATTACGCAGTAAAATGTAACTTAATATTTATTTAAAAACATGACTTTCCTCCTCATTTTCTCGAAAGCTATTAGAGATATTGGAAATATCATTGCAACAGCTGATACTCCTAATTAAACTCTACAACTGATATTATGAATATTTTTTCTATGACTAATAATTACGCAGTAAAATGAAACTTAATATTTATTTAAAAACATGAATTTCCTCCTCATTTTCCCGAAAGCTATTAGAGATATTGGAAATATCATTGCATTATCTGATACACCTAATTAAACTGTACAACTGTCATTATGTATATTTGTTCTATGACTAACAATTACGCAGTAAAATTAAACTTAATATTTATTTAAAAACATGACTTTCCTGCTCATTTTCTCGAAAGCTATTAGAGATATTGTAAATATCATTGCAGCATCTGATACAACTAATTAAACTGTACAACTGTGATTATGAATATTTGTTCTATGACTAATAATTACGCAGTAAAATGAAACTTAATATTTATATAAAAACATGACTTTCCTACTCATTTTCCCGAAAGCTATTAGAGATATTGGAAATATCATTACAGCGTCTGATACACCTAATTAAACTGTACAACTGTCTTTATGAATATTTGTTCTAAGACTAATAATTACGCAGTAAAATGAAACTTAATATTTATATAAAAACATGAATTTCCTCCTCATTTTCTCGAAAGCTATTAGAGATATTGGAAATATCACTGCAGCATCTGATAGACCTAATTAAACTGTAAAACTGTAATTATGAATATTTGTTCTATGACTAATAATTACGCAGTAAAATTAAACTTTATATTTATATAAAAACATGACTTTCCTCCTAATTTTATCGAAAGCTATTAGAGATATTGGAAATATCATTACAGCGTCTGATACACCTAATTAAACTGTACAACTGTCATTATGAATATTTGTTCTATGACTAATAATTACTCAGTAAAATGAAACTTAATATTTCTATATAAACAAAACTTTTCTCCTCATTTTCTCGAAAGCTATTAGAGATATTGGAAATATCATTGCAGCATCTTATACGCCTAATTTAACTGTACAACTCTCATTATGAATATTTGTTCTATGACTAATAATTACGCAATAAAATGAAACTTAATATTTATATAAAAACATGAATTTCCTCCTCATTTTCTCGAAAGCTATTAGAGATATTGGAAATATCACTGCAGCATTTGATAGACCTAATTAAACTGTAAAACTGACATTATGAATATTTGTTCTATGACTAATAATTACGCAGTAAATTGAAACTATATATTTATATAAAAACATGACATTCCTCCTCATTTTCTTAAAAGCTATTAGAGATATTGGAAATATCATTGCAGCATCTGATAGACCTGATTAAAATCTACTACTGTCATTATGAATATTTTCACTAGTACTAATAATTACTGAATTTTACTTTTTTTTAAATTAATTTCTTCCTCGTTTTCTCGAAAGCTCTTAGAGATATTGGAAATATCATTGCATCATCTGATACACCTAATTTAACTGTACAACTGATATTATGAATATTTGTTCTATGACTAATAATTAGCAGCAAAATAAAACCGTATTTTTATATAAAAACATGATTTTCCTCGTCATTTTCTCGAAAGCTATTAGAGTTATTGGAAATACCATTGCAGCATCTGATACACCTAATTAAACTGTACAACTCTCATTATGAATATTTGTTCTATGACTAATAATTACGCAGTAAAATGAAACTTAATATATATATAAAAACATGATTTTCCTCCTCATTTTCTCGAAAGCTATTAAAGATACTGGAAATATCACTGCAACATTTGATAGACCTATTTAAACTGTAAAACTGACATTATGAATATTTGTTCTATGACTAATAATTACGCAGTAAATTCAAACTATATATTTATATAAAAACATGACATTCCTCCTCATTTTCTCGAAAGCTATTAGAGATATTGGAAATATAATTGCAGCATCTGATAGACCTGATTAAAATCTACTACTGTCATTATGAATATTTTCACTAGTACTAATAATTACTGAATTTTACTTTTTTTTTAAATGCTTTCTTCCTCGTTTTCTCGAAAGCTCTTAGAGATATTGGAAATATCATTGCATCATCTGATACACCTAATTCAACTGTACAACTGATATTATGAATATTTGTTCTATGACTAATAATTAGCAGTAAAATAAAACCGTATTTTTATATAAAAACATGATTTTCCTTGTCATTTTCTCGAAAGCTATTAGAGTTATTGGAAATATCATTATAGCATCTGATACACCTAATTAAACTGTACAACTGATATTATGAATATTTTTTCTATGACTAATAATTACGCAGTAAAATGAAACTTAATATTTATTTAAAAACATGACTTTCCTCCTCATTTTCTCGTAAGCTATTAGAGATATTGGAAATATCATTGCAACAGCTGATACACCTAATTAAACTCTACAACTAATATTATGAATATTTTTTCTATGACTAATAAATACGCAGTAAAATGAAACTTAATATTTATTTAAAAACATGAATTTCCTCCTCATTTTCCCGAAAGCTATTAGAGATATTGGATATATCATTGCAGCATCTGATACACCTAATTAAACTGTACAACTGTCATTATGTATATTTGTTCTATGACTAACAATTACGCAGTAAAATTAAACTTAATATTTATTTAAAAACATGAATTTACTCCTCATTTTCTCGAAAGCTATTAGAGATATTGGAAATATCATTGCAGCATCTGATACAACTAATTAAACTGTACAGCTGTGATTATGAATATTTGTTCTATGACTCATAATTACACAGTAAAATGAAACTTAATATTTATATAAAAACATGACTTTCCTACTTATTTTCCCGAAAGCTATTAGAGATATTGGAAATATGATTGCAGCATCTGATACACCTAATTAAACTGTACAACTGTCATTATGAATATTTGTTCTATGACTAATAATTACGCAGTAAAATGAAACTTAATATTTATATAAAAACATGACTTTCCTCCTCATTTTCTCGAAAGCTATTAGAGATAATGGATATATCATTGCAGCATCTGATACACCTAATTAAACTGTGAAACTGAAATTATGAATATTTGTTCTATGACTAATAATTACGCAGTAAAATTAAACTTTATATTTATATAAAAACATGACTTTACTCCTAATTTTCTAGAAAGCTATTAGAGATATTGGAAATATCATTACAGCATCTGATACACCTAATTAAACTGTACAACTATCATTATGAATATTTGTTCTATGACTAATAATTACTCAGTAAAATGAAACTTAATATTTTTATATAAACATAACTTTTCTCATCATTTCCTCGAAAGCTATTAGAGATATTGGAAATATCATTGCAGCATCTGATACACCTATTTAAACTGTACAACTGTCATTATGAATATTTGTTCTATGACTAATAATTACGCAGTAAAATGAAACTTAATATTTATATAAAAACATGACTTTCCTCCTCATTTTCTTGAAAGCTATTAGAGATAATGGATATATCACTGCAGCATCTGATACACCTAATTAAACTGTGAAACTGAAATTATGAATATTTGTTCTATGACTAATAATTACGCAGTAAAATTAAACTTTATATTTATATAAAAACATGACTTTACTCCTAATTTTCTAGAAAGCTATTAGAGATATTGGAAATATCATTACAGCATCTGATACACCTAATTAAACTGTACAACTATCATTATGAATATTTGTTCTATGACTAATAATTACGCAGTAAAATGAAACTTAATATATATATAAAAACATGACTTTCCTCCTCATTTTCTCTGTCTCTCTCTCTCTCTCCCTCTCTCTCTCTCTCTCTCTCTCTCTCTATATATATATATATATATATATATATATATATATATATATATATATATATATGTATATATATATATATATATATATATATATATATATATATATATATATATATATATGTATATATATATATATATATATATATATATATATATGTATATGTATATATATATATATATATATATATATATATATATATATATATATATGTATATATATGTATATATATATATATATATATATATATATATATATATATATATTCATATATATATTTATATATATATATATATATATACATATATACACATATATATATATATATATATATATATATATATATATATATACATATATATATATATATATATATATATATATATATATAAATATGTATATATATATATATATATATATATATATATAGATATATATATATATATATATATATATATATATATGTATATATATATATATATATATATATATATATATATATATATATATATATATATATTTATATATATATATATATATATATATATATGTATATATATATATATATATATATATATATATATAAATATATATATATATATATATATATATATATATATAAATATATAAATATATATATATATATATATATATATATATATATATAAATATATATATATATATATATATA
>JAPQNM010001277.1:22500-35907 GCA_029783475.1 Metacarcinus magister | reverse complement strand
ATATATATATATATATATATATTTATATATATATATATATATATATATATTTATATATATATATATATATATATATATATATATATATATATATATATATACATATATATATATATATATATATATATATATATATATATATATTTCGAGAAAATGAGGAGGAAAGTCATGTTTTTAAATAAATATTAAGTTTAATTTTACTGCGTTATTGTTAGTCATAGAACAAATATTCATAATGACAATTGTACAGTTTAATTAGGTGTATCAGATGCTGCAATGATATTTCCAATATCTCTAATAGCTTTCGGGAGAATGAGGAGGAAATTCATGTTTTTAAATAAATATTAAGTTTCATTTTACTGCGTAATTATTAGTCATAGAAAAAATATTCATAATATCAGTTGTACAGTTTAATTAGGTGTATCAGCTGCTGCAAATATATTTCCAATATCTCTAATAGCTTTCGAGAAAATGAGGAGGAAAGTCATGTTTTTATATAAATATTAAGTTTTATTTTACTGCGTAATTATTAGTCATAGAACAACTATTCATAATGAGAGTTGTACAGTTTAATTAGGTGTATCAGATGCTGCAATTATATTTCCAATATCTCTAATAGCTTTCGAGAAAATGACGAGGAAAGTCAAACCGTATTTTTATATAAAAACATGACTTTCCTCGTCATTTTCTCGAAAGCTATTAGAGATATTGGAAATATAATTGCAGCATCTGATACACCTAATTAAACTGTACAACTCTCATTATGAATAGTTGTTCTATGACTAATAATTACGCAGTAAAATAAAACTTAATATTTATATAAAAACATGACTTTCCTCCTCATTTTCTCGAAAGCTATTAGAGATATTGGAAATATCATTGCAGCAGCTGATACACCTAATTAAACTGTACAACTGATATAATGAATATTTTTTCTATGACTAATATATACGCAGTAAAATGAAACTTAATATTTATATAAAACATGAATTTCCTCCTCATTTCCCCGAAAGCTATTAGAGATATTGGAAATATCATTGAAGCATCTGATACACCTAATTAAACTGTACAACTGTCATTATGAATATTTGTTCAATGACTAACAATTACGCAGTAAAATTAAACTTAATATTTATTTAAAAACATGACTTTCCTCCTTATTTTCTCGAAAGCTATTAGAGATATTGGAAATATCATTGCAGCATCTGATAAATCTAATTAAACTGTACAACTGTGATTATGAATATTTGTTCTATGACTAATAATTACGCAGTAAAATGAAACTTAATATTTATATAAAAACATGCCTTTCCTCCTCATTTTCCCGAAAGCTATTAGAGACATTGGAAATATGATTGCAGCATCTGATACACCTAATTAAACTGTACAACTGTCATTATGAATATTTGTTCTATGACTAATAATTACGCAGTAAAATGAAACTTAATATTTATATAAAAATATGATTTCCTCCTCATTTTCTCGAAAGCTATTAGAGATATTGGAAATATCACTGCAGCATCTGATAGACCTAATTAAACTGTAAAACTGAAATTATGAATATTTGTTCTATGATTAATAATTAGGCAGTAAAATTAAACTTTATATTTATATAAAAACGACTTTCCTTCTAATTTTCTCGAAAGCTATTAGAGATATTGAAAATATCATTACAGCATCTGATACACCTAATTAAACTGTACAACTGTCATTATGAATATTTGTTCTATGACTAATAATAACTCAGTAAAATGAAACTTAATATTTTTATATAAACATAACTTTTCTCCTCATTTCCTCGAAACCTATTAGAGATATTGGAAATATCATTGCAGCATCTGATACACCTAATTAAACTGTACAACTGATATTATGAATATTTGTTCTATGGCTAATAATTACGCAGTAAAATGAAACTTAATATTTATATAAAAACATGAATTTCCTCCTCATTTTCCCGAAAGCTATTAGAGATATTGGACATATCATTGCAGAGTCTGATACACCTAATTAAATTGTAAAACTGATATGATGAATATTTGTTCTATGGCTAATAATTATGCAGTAAAATGAAACTTAATAGTTATATAAAAACATGAATTTCCCCCTCATTTTCTCGAAAGCTACTAGAGATATTGGAAATATCATTGCAGCATCTGATACACCTAATTAAACTGTACAACTCTCATTATGAATATTTGTACTATGACTGATAATTACGCAGTAAAATGAAACTTAATAATTATATAAAAACATGATTTTCCTCCTCATTTTCTCGAAAGCTATTAGAGATATTGAAAACATCACTGCAGCATCTGATAGACCTAATTAAACTGTAAAACTGACATTATGAATATTTGTTCTATGACTAATAATTACGCAGTAAAATGAAACTATATATTTATAGAAAAACATGACATTCCTCCTCATTTTCTCGAAAGCTATTAGAGGTATTGGAAATATCATTGCAGCATCTGATAGACCTGATTAAAATCTACTACTGTCATTATGAATATTTTCACTAGTACTAATAAATACTGAATTTTACTTTTTTTTAAATTACTTTTTTCCTCGTTTTCTCGAAAGCTATTAGAGATATTGGAAATATCATTGCATCATCTGATACACCTAATTCAACTGTACAACTGATATTAAGAATATTTGTTCTATGACTAATAATTACGCAGTAAAATAAAACCGTATTTTTATATAAAAACATGACTTTCCTCGTCATTTTCTCGAAAGCTATTAGAGATATTGGAAATATCATTGCAGCAGCTGATACACCTAATTAAACTGTACAACTGATATTATGAATATTTTTTCTATGACTAATATATACGCAGTAAAATGAAACTTAATATTTATTTAAAAACATGAATTTCCTCCTCATTTCCCCGAAAGCTATTAGAGATATTGGAAATATCATTGCAGCAGCTGATACACCTAATTAAACTGTACAACTGTCATTATGAATATTTGTTCTATGACTAACAATTACGCAGTAAAATTAAACTTAATATTTATTTAAAAACATGACTTTCTTCCTTATTTTTTCGAAAGCTATTAGAGATATTGTAAATATCATTGCAGCATCTGATACAACTAATTAAACTGTACAACTGTGATTATGAATATTTGTTCTATGACTAATAATTACGCAGTAAAATGAAACTTAATATTTATATAAAGACATGACTTTCCTCCTCATTTTTCCGAAAGCTATTAGAGATATTGGAAATATGATTGCAGCATCTGATACACCTAATTAAACTGTACAACTGTCATTATGAATATTTGTTCTATGACTAATAATTACGCAGTAAAATGAAACTTAATATTTATATAAAAACATGAATTTCCTCCTCATTTTCTCGAAAACTATTAGAGATATTGGAAATATCACTAATGCATCTGATAGACCTAATTAAACTGTAAAACTGAAATTATGAATATTTGTTCTATGACTAATAATTACGCAGTAAAATTAAACTTTATATTTATATAAAAACATGACTTTCCTTCTAATTTTCTCGAAAGCTATTAGAGATATTGAAAATATCATTACAGCATCTGATACACTTAATTAAACTGTACAACTGTCATTATGAATATTTGTTCTATGACTAATAATAACTCAGTAAAATGAAACTTAATATTTTTATATAAACATAACTTTTCTACTCATTTCCTCGAAACCAATTGGAGATATTGGAAATATCATTGCAGCATCTGATACACCTAATTAAACTGTACAACTGATATAATGAATATTTGTTCTATGGCTAATAATTACGCAGTAAAATGAAACTTAATATTTATATAAAAACATGAATTTCCTCCTTATTTTCCCGAAAGCTATTAGAGATATTGGAAATATCATTGCAGCATCTGATACACCTAATTAAATTGTAAAACTGATATTATGAATATTTGTTCTATGGCTAATAATTACGCAGTAAAATGAAACTTAATATTTATATAAAAACATGAATTTCCCCCTCATTTTCTCGAAAGCTATTAGAGATATTGGAAATATCATTGCAGCATCTGATACACCTAATTAAATTGTACAACTCTCATTATGAATATTTGTACTATGAATAATAATTACGCAGTAAAATGAAACTTAATATTTATATAAAAACATGATTTTCCTCCTCATTTTCTCGAAAGCCATTAGAGATATTGAAAACATCACTGCAGCATCTGATAGACCTAATTAAACTGTAAAACTGACATTATGAATATTTGTTCTATGACTAATAATTACGCAGTAAAATGAAACTATATATTTATATAAAAACATGACATTCCTCCTCATTTTCTCGAAAGCTATTAGAGATATTTGAAATATCATTGCAGCATCTGATAGAACTGATTAAAATCTACTACTGTCATTATGAATATTTTCACTAGTACTAATAAATACTGAATTTTACTTTTTTAAAAATTTCTTTCTTCCTCGTTTTCTCGAAAGCTATTAGAGATATTGGAAATATCATTGCATCATCTGATACACCTAATTGAACTGTACAACTGATATTATGAATATTTGTTCTATGACTAATAATTACGCAGTAAAATAAAACCGTATTTTTATATAAAAACATGACTTTCCTCGTCATTTTCTCGAAAGCTATTAGAGATATTGGAAATATAATTGCAGCATCTGATACACCTAATTAAACTGTACAACTCTGATTATGAATATTTGTTCTATGACTAATAATTACGCAGTAAAATGAAACTTAATATTTATATAAAAACATGACTTTCCTCCTCATTTTCTCGAAAGCTATTAGAGATATTGGAAATATCATTGCAGCAGCTGATACACCTAATTAAACTGTACAACTGTCATTATGAATATTTGTTCTATGACTAACAATTACGCAGTAAAATTAAACTTAATATTTATTTAAAAACATGACTTTCTTCCTTATTTTTTCGAAAGCTATTAGAGATATTGTAAATATCATTGCAGCATCTGATACAACTAATTAAACTGTACAACTGTGATTATGAATATTTGTTCTATGACTAATAATTACGCAGTAAAATGAAACTTAATATTTATATAAAGACATGACTTTCCTCCTCATTTTTCCGAAAGCTATTAGAGATATTGGAAATATGATTGCAGCATCTGATACACCTAATTAAACTGTACAACTGTCATTATGAATATTTGTTCTATGACTAATAATTACGCAGTAAAATGAAACTTAATATTTATATAAAAACATGACTTTCCTCCTCATTTTCTCGAAAACTATTAGAGATATTGGAAATATCACTAATGCATCTGATAGACCTAATTAAACTGTAAAACTGAAATTATGAATATTTGTTCTATGACTAATAATTACGCAGTAAAATTAAACTTATATTTATATAAAAACACAACTTTCCTTCTAATTTTCTCGAAAGCTATTAGAGATATTGAAAATATCATTACAGCATCTGATACACTTAATTAAACTGTACAACTGTCATTATGAATATTTGTTCTATGACTAATAATAACTCAGTAAAATGAAACTTAATATTTTTATATAAACATAACTTTTCTACTCATTTCCTCGAAACCAATTGGAGATATTGGAAATATCATTGCAGCATCTGATAGACCTAATTAAACTGTACAACTGATATAATGAATATTTGTTCTATGGCTAATAATTACGCAGTAAAATGAAACTTAATATTTATATAAAAACATGAATTTCCTCCTTATTTTCCCGAAAGCTATTAGAGATATTGGAAATATCATTGCAGCATCTGATACACCTAATTAAATTGTAAAACTGATATTATGAATATTTGTTCTATGGCTAATAATTACGCAGTAAAATGAAACTTAATATTTATATAAAAACATGAATTTCCCCCTCATTTTCTCGAAAGCTATTAGAGATATTGGAAATATCATTGCAGCATCTGATACACCTAATTAAACTGTACAACTCTCATTATGAATATTTGTACTATGAATAATAATTACGCAGTAAAATGAAACTTAATATTTATATAAAAACATGATTTTCCTCCTCATTTTCTCGAAAGCCATTAGAGATATTGAAAACATCACTGCAGCATCTGATAGACCTAATTAAACTGTAAAACTGACATTATGAATATTTGTTCTATGACTAATAATTACGCAGTAAAATGAAACTATATATTTATATAAAAACATGACATTCCTCCTCATTTTCTCGAAAGCTATTAGAGATATTTTAAATATCATTGCAGCATCTGATAGACCTGATTAAAATCTACTACTGTCATTATGAATATTTTCACTAGTACTAATAAATACTGAATTTTACTTTTTTAAAAATTTCTTTCTTCCTCGTTTTCTCGAAAGCTATTAGAGATATTGGAAATATCATTGCATCATCTGATACACCTAATTGAACTGTACAACTGATATTATGAATATTTGTTCTATGACTAATAATTACGCAGTAAAATAAAACCGTATTTTTATATAAAAACATGACTTTTCTCGTCATTTTCTCGAAAGCTATTAGAGATATTGGAAATATAATTGCAACATCTGATACACCTAATTAAACTGTACAACTCTGATTATGAATATTTGTTCTATGACTAATAATTACGCAGTAAAATGAAACTATATATTTATAGAAAAACATGACATTCCTCCTCATTTTCTCGAAAGCTATTAGAGATATTTGAAATATCATTGCAGCATCTGATAGACCTGATTAAAATCTACTACTGTCATTATGAATATTTTCACTAGTACTAATAAATACTAAATTTTACTTTTTTTAACATTACTTTCTTCCTCGTTTTCTCGAAAGCTATTAGAGATATTGGAAATATCATTGCATCATCTGATACACCTATTTCAACTGTACAACTGATATTATGAATATTTGTTCTATGACTAATAATTATGCAGTAAAATAAAACCGTATTTTTAAATAAAAACATGACTTTCCTCGTCATTTTCTCGAAAGCTATTAGAGATATTGGAAATATAATTGCAGCATCTGATACACCTAATTAAACTGTACAACTCTGATTATGAATATTTGTTCTATGACTAATAATTACGCAGTAAAATGAAACTTAATATTTATATAAAAACATGACTTTCCTCCTCATTTTCTCGAAAGCTATTAGAGATATTGGAAATATCATTGCAGCAGCTGATACACCTAATTAAACTGTACAACTGTCATTATGAATATTTGTTCTATGACTAACAATTACGCAGTAAAATTAAACTTAATATTTATCTAAAAATATGACTTTCTTCCTTATTTTCTCGAAAGCTATTAGAGATATTGGAAATATCATTGCAGCATCTGATACAACTAATTAAACTGTAGAACTGTGATTATGAATATTTGTTCTATGACTAATAATTACTCAGTAAAATGAAACTTAATTTTTATATAAACACATGACTTTCCTCCTCATTTTTCCGAAAGCTATTAGAGATATTGGAAATATTATTGCAGCATCTGATACACCTAATTAAACTGTACAACTGTCATTATGAATATTTGTTCTATGACTAATAATTACGCAGTAAAATGAAACTTAATATTTATATAAAAACATGAATTTCCTCTTCATTTTCTCGAAAGCTATTAGAGATATTGGAAATATCACTACAGCATCTGATAGACCTAATTAAACTGTAAAACTGAAATTATGAATATTTGTTCTATGACTAATAATTACGCAGTAAAATTAAACTTTATATTTATATAAAAACATGACTTTCCTCCTCATTTTCCCGAAAGCTATTAGAGATATTGGAAATATCATTGCAGCATCTGATACACCTAATTAAACTGTACAACTTTCATTATGAATATTTGTTCTATGACTAATAATTACGCAGTAAAATGAAACTTAATATTTATATAAAAACATGATTTTCCTCCTCATTTTCTCGAAAGCTATTAGAGATATTGGAAATATCATTGCAACATCTGATAGACCTAATTAAAATCTACTACTGTCATTATGAATATTTTCACTAGTACTAATAAATACTGAATTTTCCTTTTTTTTAAATTACTTTTCTCCTCATTTCCTCGAAAGCTATTAGAGATATTGGAAATATTATTACATCATCTGATACACCTAATTCAACTGTACAACTGATATTATGAATATTTGTTCTATGACTAATAATTACGCAGTAAAATAAAACCGTATTTTTATATAAAAACATGACTTTCTTCGTCATTTTCTTGAAAGCTATTAGAGATATTTGAAATATAATTTCAGCATCTGATAGACCTAATTAAACTGTACAACTGATATTATGAATATTTGTTCTATGACTAATAATTACGCAGTAAAATGAAACTTAATATTTATTTAAAAACATGACTTTCCTTCTCATTTTCTCGAAAGCTATTAGAGATATTGGAAATATCATTGCAGCAGCTGATACACCTAATTAAACTGTACAACTGATATTATGAATATTTTTTCTATGACTAATAATTACGCAGTAAAATGAAACTTAATATATATTTAAAAACATGAATTTCCTCCTCATTTTCCCGAATGCTATTAGAGATATTGGAAATATCATTGCAGCATCTGATACACCAAATTAAACTGTACAAATGTCATTATGAGTATTTATTCTATGACTAATAATTAGGCAGTAAAATGAAACTTAATATTTATTTAAAAACATGACTTTCCTCCTCATTTTCTTGAAAGCTATTAGAGATATTGGAAATATCATTACAGCATCTGATGTACCAAATTAAACTGTACAACTGTCATTATGCATATTTGTTCTATGACTAATAATTACGCAGTAAAATTAAACTTAATATTTATTTAAAAACATAACTTTTCTCCTCATTTCCTCGAAAGCTATTAGAGATATTGGAAATATCATTGCAACATCTGATACACCTAATTAAACTGTACAACTGTCATTATTAATATTTTTTCTATGACTAATAATTACGCAGTAAAATGAAACTTAATATTTATATAAAAACATGAATTTTCTCCTCATTTTCTATAAAGTTATTAGAGATATTGGAAATATCATTGCAGCATCTGATAGACCTAATTAAACTGTAAAACTGAAATTATGAATATTTGTTCTATGACTAATAATTACGCAGTAAAATGAAACTTAATATTTATATAAAAACATGACTTTACTCGTCATTTTCGCGAAAGCTATTAGAAATATTGGAAATATCATTGCAGCTTCTGATACACCTAATTAATTCATAATGAGAGTTGTACAGTTTAATTAGGTGTATCAGATGCTGCAATGATATTTCCAATATCTCTAATAGCTTTCGAGAAAATGAGGAGGAAAGTCATGTTTTTATATAAAAATTAAGTTTCATTTTACTGCGTAATTATTAGTCATAGAACAAATATTCATAATGAGAGTTGTACAGTTTAATTAGGTGTATCAGATGCTGCAATGATATTTCCAATATCTCTAATAGCTTTCGAGAAAATGAGGAAGAAAGTCATGTTTTTATATAAATATTAAGTTTCATTTTACTGCGTAATTATTAGCCATAGAACAAATATTCATAATATCAAATGTACAGTTTAATTAGGGGTATCAGATGCTGCAATGATATTTCCAATATTTCTAATAGCTTTCGAGAAAATGAGGAGGAAAGTCATATTTTAAAATAAATATTAAGTTTAATTTTACTGCGTAATTATTAGTCATAGAACAAATATTCATAATATCAGTTTTACAGTTTAATTAGTTGTATTAGATGTTGCAATGATATTTCCAATATCGCTAATAGCTTTCTGGAAAATGAGGAGGAAAGTCATGTTTATATATAAATATTAAGTTTCATTTTACTGCGTAATTATTAGTCATATAACAAATATTCATAATGACAGTTGTACAGTTTAATTAGGCGTATCAGATGCTGCAATGATATTTCCAATATCTCTAATAGTTTTCGGGAAAATGAGGAGGAAAGTCATGTTTTTATATAAATATTAAGTTTAATTTTACTGCGTTATTATTAGTCATAGAACAAATATTCATAATGACAGTTGTACAGTTTAATTAGGTGTATCAGATGCTGCAATGATATTTCCAATATTTCTAATAGCTTTTGGGAAAATGAGGAGGAGAGTCATGTTTTTATATAAATATAAAGTTTCATTTTACTGCGTTATTATTAGTCATAGAACAAATATTCATAATATCAGTTGTACAGTTTAATTAGGTGTATCAGATGCTGCAATGATATTTCCAATATCTTTAATAGCTTTCGAGAAAATGAGGAGGAAATTCATGTTTTTAAATAAATATTAAGTTTCATTTTACTGCGTAATTATTAGTCATAGAACAAATATTCATAATGACAGTTGTACAGTTTAATTAGGTATATCAGAATCTGCAATGATATTTCCAATATCTCTAATAGCTTTCGGGAAAATGAGGAGGAAAGTCATGTTTTTATATAAATATTAAGTTTCATTTTACTGCGTAATTATTAGTCATAGAAGAAATATTCATAAGGACAGTTGTACAGTTTAATTAGGTATATCAGAATCTGCAATGATATTTCCAATATCTCTAATAGCTTTCGGGAAAATGAGGAGGAAAGTCATGTTTTTATATAAATATTAAGTTTCATTTTACTGCGTAATTATTAGTCATAGAAGAAATATTCATAAGGACAGTTGTACAGATTAATTAGGTGTATTAGATGCTGCAATGATATTTCCAATATCTCTAATAGCTTTCGAGAAAATGAGGAGGAATGTCATGTTTTTATATAAATATATAGTCTCATTTTACTGCGTAATTATTAGTCATAGAACAAATATTCATACTATCAAATTTACAGTTTAATTATGTCTATCAGATGCTGCAGTGATATTTCCAATATCTCTAATAGCTTTCGAGAAAATGAGGAGGAAAATCATGTTTTTATATAAATATTAAGTTGCATTTTACTGCGTAATTATTAGTCATAGAACAAATATTCATAATTAGAGTTGTACAGTTTAATTAGGTGTATCAAAACCTGCAATGATATTTCCAATATCTCTAATAGCTTTCGAGAAAATGAGGAGGAAAGTCATGTTTTTATATAAATATTAAGTTTCATTTTACTGCGTAATTATTAGCCATAGAACAGATATTCATAATATCAGTTGTAGAGTTTAATTAGGTTTATCAGATACTGCAATGATATTTCCAATATTTCTAATAGCTTTCGAGAAAATGAGGAGGAAAGTCATGTTTTTAAATAAATATTAAGTTTAATTTTACTGCGTAATTATTAGTCATAGAATAAATATTCATAATATCAGTTGTACAGTTTAATTAGGTGTATCAGATGCTGGAATGATATTTCCAATATTTCTAATAGCTTTCGGGAAAATGAGGAGGAATGTCATGTTTATATATAAATATTAAGTTTCATTTTACTGCGTAATTATTAGTCGTAAAACAAATATTCATAATGACAGTTGTACAGTTTAATTAGGTGTATCAGATGCTGCAATGATATTTCCAATATTTCCAATATTTTCAATATCCAATATCTAATGCTAGCTAGAAGAGCCCGTCGCTGACGGTCGACGGAGCGACGGTTATATATTGCTGCCGGTGGTGTTGCCAAACTGCAGTTATCGTACCGTAAAATTATCTATTGAATGTCACATAAATACTCATAAGAACGGTAATTCTGATACATAAGACAATAGAAATTTGTAAATAATGATAAAAGTTGTTACACTGGCCTATACTTATTGTCATCATACGTTTGGTATATGCATGGGAATGATATAAAGATCTTGGCACAGACGTCGTGCCGCAAACACAGGAGAGGGAGACGCTGCTGGTACATACGGTGTGCCGCAGGAACTGAATGGGTTAAGGACGTGTGTCATCAATGTGCCCTTCCTCCCCTCACCCCTTCCCCTCCCTTCCCTTCCCTTCCCTTCCCTCTTCTCCCTTTCCCTCCCCTTCCCCTTCCCCCCTCCCCCCCCTTCCCCCCCAGGCATTACCACCTATGGCTCCCAACAAATGGACGCGACTTGCACCACAACGACGCTTTAATTAGGATTTTCATCGGGCACGTCTGTGTGTGTGTGTGTGTGTGTGTGTGTGTGTGTGTGTGTGTGTGTGTGTGTGTGTGTGTGTGTGTGTGTGTGTGTGTGTGTGTATGTGAACTCATAGACAAGAAGAAAAAGAAGAAAAAGGTGCAGACAAAAAAAGTGGACATAAAGATGACAATAACAAGTGACAAAATGCAGGACACACACACACACACACACACACACACACACACACACACACACACACACACACACACACACACACACACACACACACACATACACACACACACACATACATATCTAGGCCACTTTTCCTGAAGAATAACCATTACTTGCTTCCTCCTTCTCCTCCTCCTTCTATTCTAATCTCCATTCTCTAGCAGGTCTAAGAGGGAGGGAGGAAGAGAGAGGGAGGCAGGGGGAGACAGGGGGAGGCAGGGGAGGCAGGTGAGCTGGGGTGAGGTAGGCAGGTTCTTAGTAGACCTTCAGGGGCAGGGACACGCGAGGCTGCCCGGGGCCCAGAGGCGAATATTTGTCGTTGACTAATTGCTCTATATTCACTAATTAACTGATGGAATGATAGTGGGCTTGGCGGCTCCGCTCACCTGCCTCTCTGCTGCGCTAACGGACGGGAGGGCAAGCAGAGCAGGGCAGCAAGGAGGTGAAGTGAGAGTGAGTGGGCTTGTTCAGAGGTAAAGTGGGGCTGGGCGGGGATGGGCGGGGCTGGGTGAAGTGAATCTTTTGAAGGGCGGCATGGGATGGGATGGGATGGGACAGGGTGGAGTTGTTTGGGTTTGCTGTGAGGGTAAGACAGAGCATGGAATGGAGGAGCAAGGTGTGGTATGGAAGGGAAAGGAAGGTAAGGGATGAGAGCGTTCTAAAGATATATCTTCTAGTGAATGAGGAGGAGGAGGAGGAGGAAGAAGAGAAAGGAGTGGGATAACAATAATGAAAGTTGAGTAAGAGAGGAAAGGAAGGTTCATCTTTTCTTCCTCACGTGCCAAAGAGTAACTAAGAGTACATCAAGTTCTCCTAAATGGCAGATTGCATCCTCCTCCTCCTCCTCCTCCTCCTCCTTGTGTGGCTCTCCTGCTGCCCCTCCACCCACAACACACTCCCACAATGGGCCTTAAAGACGCATAACTCCAGTGTTTTATGAAGGGCCAGCGTCTCCCGCGGCTCCCGGCCTTCACAGTGGACGTGTTCAAATTAACATGCAATCCCCGAAGGTTAGCGGAGCCTCGTCCACAGTAAGCCATTAGACGCGGCCGACGAGCCAGACCTCTAATATCGCCTTAATAGCATTTAATTTCCACC
>JAPQNM010001277.1:0-17500 GCA_029783475.1 Metacarcinus magister | reverse complement strand
ACAATTATTCTTTATTATTATTCCTCCTTGCATAGCTAATTAATCTCCACACCTGTCTAGTAATGACGACCACCATACCTCCCTCCTCTCTCCTCTCCTCTCTTCTCTCCTCTCTCCTCTCTTCTCTCCTCTGTTCTCCTTTCTTCCCTCTTCTCTCCATTCCTCTTACATTTGCATATATTTACTTCTCTTTCCTATGAAAACCCAAAAATATATATACATATTTTTTTCCAACACTGCGATCTCAATATTCTTTTTTATTCAGTGTATGCAGGAGTGAGGTGCAGGTGGGGAGGAGCCTTCTTGCTTTCCTATCGTACTCTCTCAACCAACACCACTGTAGATCCGTAGAAGAAAGTTGTCCACTCCGATTGATCAGGTAACATTTATATGGGTAAAAGGCTTTCTATTATCTACTCTATCGACGTCCTTATGTTCCTTTCTGTTCCTACATGTCCTCTTCCTCCTCCTTTTCTTCCTCCTCCTTCATTCTAATCTTCCCGTTCTTCCGTCTTCTCTTCTTCCTAATTATCGTTCTCCTATTTCTCTTATTTTTTCGTTTTCTCCTTCTCCTTCCGCTATCCTCCTCATGCTACTCTTCCTCTTCCTCCTCCTCCTCCTCCTCCTCCTCCTCCTCCTCCTCCTACCATTACGCCAGGCAAGATCAGAGGCCAAGTCTTACGTCCATTAAACACTTAATTGCTTTTGTTTGTCTCTCCTCAAATGCGATTTTCTTGTTGATTCCATTAGTGCGTTTCGTCTTATCGCTCATATCAATTAATGGTTATTTTGGTCGCCTGGTGTGACGGCTGTGTTAGGATGGGTGGAGGGAGAAGAGAAAAGAGAGGTAGAAGGAGAAGGATAGATGAAGGGGAGGAAGAAGGAACGGAGGATAAAGTGTGAGATGGGTGGAGGGAGGTAAGGGTGGAGGAGGAAGGAGAGGGAAACAGATGGATAAGGTATAGATAATCAGTCCACTCTACAGGCCTTTCCAACTGTTGTAAGGAAAGGATAGAAAAGCAAGAAGGCTCCTCCCCACACATACATTTTTATTTACGTACAAACTGCCAGCAAATAAATAAATAAATAATAATAATAATAATAATACAAGAACCTCTAAAAACTATACACACAAAAAAAAGGGAGAGGAAGCTTCAGTTACAGAAAAAAAACTGGTTGACGGAGACACATTACAATCAACTTAACAAACCAAATAGACTTAGAAAGCTGGATTGACAATAGCTGACTATCATGGCTACAACGAAGAGGAGTTCCTGTGTATACGTGTTTCTGTGTACGTGTTTTTGTGTACGTGTTTTTGTGTACGTGTTGCTGTGACGACAAATAGCAGAACGAGTTGAAGTTTTGTCATGCCTGCTGCCTCGACCAACGTATTAAAGTGATTCATAATTAATATAAACGTAGCTAAAAATATCACTTCCGCAGATAACTAGTTCCAGAGTGAAGCAAGGAAGAATGTGAGTGCAGGAGGAGGAGGAGGAGGAGGAGGAGGAGGAGGAGGAGGAGGAGGAGGAGGAGGAGGAGGAGGAAGAGAAGGAGAAAGGTCACTGAGATTAAGAGAGAAAAAAAACCTAAGACATTCACTTTAAAACAATGAGACAAAAGTCAAAATTAAGAGAATAGGAATTAAATAAAAAATATAAAAAAAATGTATACAATATCCACTATAAACACACACGAACGTATGTAAAAACCACAACAAACACACACACACACACACACACACACACACACACACACACACACACACACACACACACACACACACACACACACACACCCACACACACACACACACACACCCACACACACACACACACACACACACACATACACACACGCACAAGATGAATCAAGTATTTAGACTAACAAAAAGAAGAAATAATCTATTACGCTAAAGATATATATATATATATATATATATATATAATATATATATATTTTTTTTTATATATATATATAAAACTTAAACTGAGAACATACATGAGAATAATAATAAAATATACGTTCTTTAGTGCAAGAGGGAAGGAGGGATGGGGGGCAGGAGGGAAGGAGAGGAGGGATGACATGAGGAAGAATGAAGGGAAGCAGAAAGAAGGAAAGAATGGAGGATGGAATGGAAGAAACTCGGATGGTTGGATATAGATAGGATAAGTGGAAGGTTGAAGGGAGTGGATGTAGAGAGAAGGGGTGGAGAAAAATAGAGATAGATAGAGACATAGATAGATAGATAGATAGATAGATAGAGAGAGAGAGAGAGAGAGAGAGAGAGAGAGAGAGAGAGAGAGAGAGAGAGAGAGAGAGAGAGAGAGAGAGAGAGAGAGATAGAGAGAGAGAGAGAGAGAGAGGTTAATCTCATTTTCTCGAAAGCTATTAGAGATATTGGAAATATCATTGCAGCATCTGATAGACTTAATTAAACTGAACAACTGATTTTATGAATATTTGTTGTATGACTAATAATTACGCAGTAAAATAAAACTATATATTAATATAAAAACATGACTTTCCTCCTCATTTTCTCAAAAGCTATTAGATATATTGGAAATATCATTGCAGCATCTGATAGGCCTAATTAAACTGTACAACTGTAATTATGAATATTTGTTCTATGACTCATAATTACGCAGTAAAATAAAAATATATTTATATCACAACATGACTTTCCTCCTCATTTTCTCGAAAGCTATTAAAAATATTGAAAATATCATTGCAGCATCTGATGGACCTAATTAAACTGTACAACTGATTTTATGAATATTTGTTCTATGACTAATAATTACGCAGTAAAATGAAACCATATATTTATATAAAAACATGACTTTCCTCCTCATTTTTTCGCAAGCTATTAGAGATATTGGAAATATCATTACAGCATCTGATAGAACTAATAAAACTCTATAACTGTCATTATAAATATTTGCTCTATGACTAATAATTACGAAATTCAATGAAATCGTATCCTTTTTTCTTCGTCATTTTCTCGTAAGCTATTAGAGATATTGGAATTACCATTGCAGAATCTGATAGACTTGCTAAAACTCTATAGCTTTCGTTATAAATATTTGATCTAAGACTAATAACTACGGAGTAAAAAAAAACCGTATCCTTTTTCCAAAAACATGACTTTTTCCTCATTATTTCGAAAGCTATTAGAGATATTGGAAATATAATTGCAGCATCTGATAGACGTAATTGAACTCTACAATTGTCATTATGAATATGACTCATAATTATGCAGTAAAATAAAATTTTATATTTATATAAAAAACATGACTTTCCTTCTCATTTTCTCGAAAGCTATTAGAGATATTGGAAATATCATTGCAGCATCTGATAGGCCTAATTAAACTTTACAACTGTAATTATGAATATTTGTTCTATGACTCATAATTACGCAGTAAAATAAAACTTTATATTTATATAAAAAACATGACTTTCCTCCTCATTTTCTCGAAAGCTATTAGAGATATTGGAAATATCATTGTAGCATCTGATAGACTTAATTAAACTGAACAACTGATTTTATGAATATTTGTTGTATGACTAATAATTACGCAGTAAAATAAAACTATATATTTATATAAAAATATGACTTACCTCCTCATTTTCTCAAAAGCTATTAGAGATATTGGAAATATCATTGCAGCATCTGATAGGCCTAATTAAACTGTACAACTGTAATTATGAATATTTGTTCTATGACTTATAATTACGCAGTAAAATAAAACTATACATTTATATAAAAACATGACTTTCCTCCTTATTTTCTCGAAAGCTATTCAAAATATTGGAAATATCATTGCAGCATCTGATGGACCAAATTAAACTGTACAACTGATTTTATGAATATTTGTTTTATGACTAATAATTACGCAGTAAAATGAAACCATATATTTATATAAAAACATGACTTTCCTCCTCATTTTTTCGAAAGCTATTAGAGATATTGGAAATATCATTACAGCATTTGATAGAACTAATAAAACTCTATAACTGTCATTATAAATATTTGCTCTATGACTAATAATTACGTAATTGAATGAAATCGTATCCTTTTTTCTTCGTCATTTTCTCGTAAGCTATTAGAGATATTGGAAATACCATTGCAGAATCTGATAGACTTGCTAAAACTCTATAGCTTTCATTATAAGTATTTGATCTAAGACTAATAACTACGCAGTAAAAAAAAACCGTATCCTTTTTCCAAAAACATGACTTTCTTCCTCATTATTTCGAAAGCTATTAGAGATATTGGAAATATAATTGCAGCATCTGATAGACGTAATTGAACTCTACAATTGTCATTATGAATATTTGTTCTATGACTCATAATTATGCAGTAAAATAAAACTTTATATTTATATAAAAACATGACTTTCCTCCTCATTTTCTCGAAAGCTATTAAAGATATTGGAAATATCATTGCAGCATCTGATAGGCCTAATTAAACTTTACAATTGTCATTATGAATATTTGTTCTATGACTCATAATTACGCAGTAAAATAAAACTATATATTTATATAAAAACATTTCTTTCCTCCTCATTTTCTTAATAGCTATTAGAGATATTGGAAATATCATTGCAGCATCTGATAGGCCTAATTAAACTGTACAACTGTATTTATGAATATTTGTTCTATGACTCATAATTACGCAGTAAAATAAAACTTTATATTTATATAAAAACATGACTTTCCTCCTCATTTTCTCGAAAGCTATTAGAGATATTGGAAATATCATTGCAGCATCTGATAGACTTAATTAAACTGAACAACTGATTTTATGAATATTTGTTGTATGACTAATAATTACGCAGTAAAATAAAACTATATATTTATATAAAAACATGACTTTCCTCCTCATTTTCTCGAAAGCTATTAGAGATATTGGAAATATCATTGCAGCATCTGATAGGCCTAATTAAACTTTACAACTGTAATTATGAATATTTGTTCTATGACTCATAATTACGCAGTAAAATAAAACTATATATTTATATAAAAACATTTCTTTCCTCCTCATTTTCTCAATAGCTATTAGAGATATTGGAAATATCATTGCAGCATCTGATAGGCCTAATTAAACTGTACAACTGATTTTATGAATATTTGTTGTATGACTAATAATTACGCAGTAAAATAAAACTATATATTTATATAAAAACATGACTTTCCTCCTCATTTTCTCGAAAGCTATTAGAGATATTGGAAATATTATGTAGCATCTGATAGACAAATTAAAACTGAAAACTGATTTATGAATATTTGTGTATGACTATAATTACGCAGAAAAAAAACTATATATTGATATAAAAACTGATTTTCCTCTCATTTTCTCGAAAAGCTATTAGAGATATTGGAAATATCATTGCAGCATCTGATAGGCCTAATTAAAACTTTATAGCTGTAATTATGAAATATTTGTTCTATGACTCATAATTACGCAGTAAAAAGAACTATATTTATCAAAAACTGATTTTTTCCTCATTTTCTTAATAGCTATTAGAGATATTGGAAATATATTGCAGCATCTGATAGGCCGAAATTAAACTGTACAACTGTCATTTATGAATATTTGTTCTATGACTCATAATTACGCAGTAAAATAAAATCTTTATATTTATATAAAAACATGACTTTCTCCTCATTTTCTCGAAAGCTATTAGAGATATTGGAAATATCATTGCAGCATCTGATAGACTTAATTAAACTTTATACAACTGTAATTATGAATATTTGTTCTATGACTCATAATTACGCAGTAAAATAAAACTATATATTTATATAAAAACATTATTTCCTCCTCATTTTCTCAATAGCTATTAGAGATATTGGAAATATCATTGCAGCATCTGATAGGCCTAATTAAACTGTACCAACTGTATTTATGAATATTTGTTGCTATGACTCATAATTACGCAGTAAAATAAATCTTTATATTTATATAAAAACATGACTTTCCTCCTCATTTTCTCGAAAGCTATTAGAGATATTGGAAATATCATTGCAGCATCTGATAGACTAATTAAACTGAACAACTGATTTTATGAATATTTGTTGTATGACTAATAATTACGCAGTAAAATAAAACTATATATTTATATAAAAACATGACTTTCCTCCTCATTTTCTCGAAAGCTATTAGAGATATTGGAAATATCATTGTAGCATCTGATAGACTTAATAAAACTGAACAACTGATTTTATGAATATTTGTTGTATGACTAATAATACGCAGTAAAATAAAACTATATATTTATATAAAAACATGACTTTCCTCCTCATTTTCTCAAAAGGTATTAGAGATATTGGAAATATCATTGCAGCATTTGATAGGCCTAATTAAACTGTACAACTGTAATTATGAATATTTGTTCTATGACTATAATTAGCAGTAAAATAAAACTTATATTTATATAAAAACATGACTTTCCTCTCATTTTCTCGAAAGCTATTAAAGATATTGGAAATATCATTGCAGCATCTGATAGACTAATTAAACTGTACAACTGTAATTATGAATATTTGTTCTATGACTAATAATTACGCAGTAAAATAAAACTATATATTTATATAAAAACATGACTTTCTCCCCATTTTCATCAAAAGCTCAATAGAGATATTGGAAATATCATTGCAGCATCTGATAGGCCGAATTAAAACTGTACAACTGTAATAATAATATTTGTTCTATGACTCATAATACGCAGTAAAATAAAACTTATATTGTATTAAAAACCATGACTTTCCTCCTCATTTTCTCGAAAGCTATTAGAGATATTGGAAATATCATTGCAGCATCTGATAGACTAATTAAACTGAACAACTGATTTTATGAATATTTTTCTATGACTCATAATTACGCAGTAAAATAAAACTATATATTTATATAAAAACATGACTTTCCTCCTCATTTTTTCGAAAGCTATTAGAGATAATTGGTAATATCATTACAGCATCTGATAGAACTAAAAACTCTATAACTGTCATTATAAATATTTGCTCTATGACTAATAATTACGTAATTCAATGAAATCGTATTCCTGTTTTCTTCGTCATTTTCTCGTAAGCTATTAGAGATATTGGAAAATACCATTGCAGCATCTGATAGACTTGCTAAAACTCTATAGCTTTCATTATAAATATTGATCTAAGGACTAATAACTACGAAGTAAAAAAAACCGTATCCTTTTCCAAAAAACATGAATTTCTTCCTCATTATTTCGAAAGTTATTAGAGATATTGGAAATATAATGCAGCATCTGATAGACGTAATTGAACTCTACAATTGTCATTATGAATATTTGTTCTATGACTCATAATATGCAGTAAAATAAAACTTTATATTTATATAAAAACATGGACTTTCCTCCTCATTTTCTCGAGAGCTATTAGAGATATTGGAAATATCATTGCAGCATCTGATAGGCCTAATTAAACTTTACAACTGTAATTATGAATATTTGTTCTATGACTCATAATTACGCAGTTAAAAATAAAACTATATATTTATATAAAAACATTACTTTCCTCCTCATTTTCTTAATAGCTATTAGAGATATTGGAAATATCATTGCAGCATCTGATAGGGCCTAATTAAACTGTACAACTGTATTTATGAATATTTGTTCTATGACTCATAATTACGCAGTAAAATAAAACTTTATATTTATATAAAAAAAATGACTTTCCTCCTCTTTTTCTCGAAAGCTATTAGAGATATTGGAAATATCATTGCAGCATCTGATAGACTTAATTAAACTGAACAACTGATTTTATGAATATTTGTTGTATGACTAATAATTACGCAGTAAAATAAAACTATATATTTATATAAAAACATGACTTTCCTCCTCATTTCTCGAAAGCTATTAGAGATATTGGAAATATCATTGTAGCATCTGATAGGCTGACATTAAACTGTATACAACTGTCATTTTATGAATATTTGTTGTATGACTAATAATTACGCAGTAAAATAAAAACTATATATTTATATAAAAACATGACTTTCCTCCTCATTTTCTCAAAGCTATTAGAGATATTGGAAATATCATTGCAGCATCTGATAGGCCTAATTAAACTGTACAACTGTAATTATGAATATTTGTTCTATGACTTATAATTACGCAGTAAAATAAACTATATATTTATATAAAAACATGACTTTCCTCCTTATGTTTTCTCGAAAGCTATTCAAAATATTGGAAATATCATTGCAGCATCTGATGGACCAAATTAAACTGTACAACTGATTTATGAATATTTGTTTTATGACTAATAATTACGCAGTAAAATGAAACCATATATTTATATAAAAAACATGACTTTCCTCCTCATTTTTCGAAAGCTATTAGAGATATTGGAAATATCATTACAGCATTGATAGAACTAATAAAACTCTATAACTGTCATTATAAATATTTGCTCTATGACTAATAATTACGTAATTGAATGAAATCGTATCCTTTTTTCTTCGTCATTTTCTCGTAAGCTATTAGAGATATTGGAAATACATTGCAGCATCTGATAGACTTGCTAAAAACTCTATAGCTTTCATTATAAATATTTGATCTAAGACTAATAACTACGCAGTAAAAAAAAACCGTATCCTTTTTCCAAAAACATGACTTTCTTCCTCATTATTTCGAAAGCTATTAGAGATATTGAAATATAATTGCAGCATCTGATAGACGTAATTGAACTCACAATTGTCATTATGAATATTGTTCTATGACTCATAATATGCAGTAAAATAAAAACTTTATATTTATATAAAAAACATGACTTTCCTCCTCATTTTCTCGAAAGCTATTAGAAGATATTGGAAATATCATTGCAGAATCTGATAGGCCTAATTAAACTTTACAACTGTAATTATGAATATTTGTTCTATGGACTCATAATTACGCAGTAAAATAAAACTATATATTTATATAAAAACATTTCTTTCCTCCTCATTTTCTTAATAGCTATTAGAGATATTGGAAATATCATTGCAGCATCTGATAGGCCTAATTAAACTGTACAACTGTATTTATGAATATTTGTTCTATGACTCATAATTACGCAGTAAAATAAAACTTTATATTTATATAAAAAACATTACTTTCCTCCTCATTTTCTCGATAGCTATTAGAGATATTGGAAATATCATTGCAGCATACTGATAGACTAATTAAACTGAACAACTGATTTTATGAATATTTGTTGTATGATAATAATTACGCAGTAAAATAAAAACTATATATTATATAAAAACATGACTTTCCTCCCCATTTTCTCAAAAGCTATTAGAAATATTGGAAATATCATTGCAGCATACTGATAGGACTAATAAAACTGTACAACTGTAATTATGAATATTTGTTGCTATGACCTTATAATGTACGCAGTAAAATAAAAACTTTATATATTATATAAAAACATGACTTTCCTCCTCATTTTCTCGAAAGCTATTAGAGATATTGGAAATATCATTGCAGCATCTGATAGGCTAATTAACTGTACAACTGTAATTATGAATATTTGTTCTATGACTATAATACGCAGTAAAAATAAAACTATATATTTATATAAAAACATGACTTTCCTCCTCATTTTCTCGAAAGCTATTAGAGATATTGGAAATATCATTGCAGCATCTGATAGGCCTAATTAAACTTTACAACTGTAATTATGAATATTGTTCTATGACTCATAATTACGCAGTAAAATAAAACTATATATTTATATAAAAACATTTTATTTCCTCTCATTTTCTCAATAGCTATTAGAGATATTGGAAATATCATTGCAGCATCTGATAGGCCTAATAAAACTGTACAACTGTATTTATGAATATTTGTTCTATGACTCATAATTACGCAGTAAAATGAAATCTTTATATTTATATAAAAAAACATGACTTTCCTCCTCATTTTCTCGAAAGCTATTAGAGATATTGGAAATATCATTGCAGCATACTGATAGACTTAATTAAACTGAACAACTGATTTTATGAATATTTGTTGTATGACTAATAATTACGCAGTAAAATAAAACTATATATTTATATAAAAACATGACTTTCCTCCTCATTTTCTCGAAAGCTATTAGAGATATTGGAAATATCATTGTAGCATCTGATAGACTAATTAAACTCGAACAACTGATTTTATGAATATTTGTGTATGACTAATAATTACGCAGTAAAATAAAAACTATATATTTATATAAAAACATGACTTTCATCATTTCCAAAAGCTATTAGACATTGGAAATATCATTGCAGCATCTGATAGGCCTATTAAACTTTACAACGTAATTATGAATATTTGTTCTTGACTCATATACGCAGTAAAAATTAAAACTATATATTTATATAAAAACAGATCTTTCCTCCTCATTTTCAAAAGCTATTAGAGATATTGGAAATATCATTGCAGCATCTGATAGGCCTAATTAAAACTGTACAACTGTAATTATGAATATTTGTTCTATGACTTATAATTATACGCAGTAAAATAAAACTATATATTTATATAAAAACATGACTTTCCTCCTATTTTCTCGAAAGCTATTCAGATATTGGAAATATCATTGCAGCATCTGATGGACCAAATTAAACTGTACAACTGATTTTATGAATATTTGTTTTTATGACTAATAATTACGCAGTAAAATGAAACCATATATTTATAATAAAAACATGACTTTCCTCCTCATTTTTCGAAAGCTATTAGAGATATGGAAATATCATTACAGCATCTGATAGACTAATAAACTTATAACTGTCATTATAAATATTTGCTCTATGACTAATAATTACGTAATTCAATGAAATCGTATCCTGCTTCCGTCATTTTCTCGTAAGTCTATTAAGATATTGGAAATACCATTGCTAGCATCTGATAGACTTGCTAAAACTCTATAGCTATTCATTATAAATATTTGATCTAAGACTAATAACTACGCAGTAAAACCGTATCCTTTTTCCAAAAACATGACTTTCTTCGTCATTATTTCGAAAGCTATTAGAGATATTGGAAATATAATTGCAGCATCTGATAGGACGATAATTTGAACTCTACATGTCATTATGAATATTTGTTCTATGACTCATAATTATGCAGTAAAATAAAAAACTTTATATTTATATAAAACATGACTTTCCTCTCATTTTCTCGAGACGCTATAGAGATATTGGAAATATCATTGCAGCATCTGATAGGCCTAATTAAACTTTACAACTGGTAATTATGAATATTTGTTCTATGACTCTGATAATACGCAGATAAAATAAAAAACTATATATTTATATAAAAAACTATTATCTTTCCTCCCTCTCATTTTCTTAATAGCTATTAGAGATATTGGAAATATCATTGCAGCATCTGATAGTGGCTAATTAAACTGTACAAACTTATTTATGAATATTTGTTCTATGACTCATAATTACGCAGTAAAAAAACACTATTATATTTAATAAAAACATGACTTTCCTCCTCATTTTCTCGAAAGCTATTAGAGATATTGGAATATCATTTCAGCATCTGATAGAGCTTAATTAACACTGAACAACTGATTTTATGATATATTTGTTGTATGACTAATAATTACGCAGTAAAATAAAACTATATATTATATAAAAACATGACTTCCTCCTCATTTTCTCGAAAGCTATTAGAGATATTGGAAATATCATTGTAGCATCTGATAGGCCTAATTAAACTGAACAACTGATTTTATGAATATTTGTTGTATGACTAATAATTACGCCAGTAAAATAAAAACATATATATTTATATAAAAAACATGACTCTTCCTCCTCATTTTCTCAAAAGCTATTAGAGATATTGGAAAATATCATGGCAGCATCTGAAAGAACTAATTAAACTGAACAACTGTATTTTATGAATATTTGTTCTGAATGACTAATAATACGCAGTAAATAAAACTATATATTTATATAAAAACATGACTTTCCTCCTCATTTCTCTCAAAAGCTATTAGAGATTATTGGAAATATCATTGCAGCATCTGATAGGCCTAATTAAACTGTACAACTGTAATTATGAATATTGTTCTATGACTTATAATTACGCAGTAAATAAACTATACATTTATATACAGGACTTTCCTCCTTATTTCTCGAAAGCTATCAAAATATTGGAAATAATCATTGCAGCATTGATGACCTAATTAAACTGTACAACTGATTTTATGAATATTTGTTTATGACTAATAATTACTGCAGTAAAATGAAAACCATTTATTTATATAAAAACATGACTTTCGTTCCTCCTCATTTTTGCTTTTACGAACAGCTATTAGAGATATTGGAGAATATCATTACAGCCATCTGATAGAACTAATAAAACTCTATAAACTGTCATTATGAATATTTGCTCTATGACTATAATACGTAATATAATGAAATCGTATCCCTTTTTTTCTTCGTCATTTTCTCGTAAGCTATAGAGATATTGGAATACTACCATCTGCAGCATCTGATAGACTTGTCTAAAAGTCATAGCTTTCATATATATAGTATTTGATGCTAAGACTAATACTACGCAGTAAAAAAAACGCGTATCCTTTTCAAAAAACATGACTTTCTTCCTCATTATTATCGAAGCTATTAGAGATATTGGAATATAATTGTCAGCATCTGATAGACGTAATGTGAACTCTACAATTGTCATTTATGAATATTTGTCTCTATGACTCATAATTATGCAGTAAAATAAAACTTTATATTTACATAAAACATGACTTTCCTCCTCATTTCTCGAAAGCTATTAGAGATATTGGAAATATCATTGCAGCATCTGATAGGCCTAATTAAACTTACAACTGTAATTATGAATATTTGTTCTATGACATCATAATTACGCAGTAAAATAAAACTATATATTTATATAAAACATACTTTCCTCCTCATTTCTCAATAGCTATTAGAGATATTGGAAAATCATCATTGCAGCAGATGATAGGCCTAATTAAACTGTACAACTGTATTTATGAATATTTGTTTCTATGACTCATAATTACGCAGTAAAGAAAACCTTTATATTATATAAAAACTATCGACTTTCCTCCTCATTTTTCTCGAAAGCTATTAGGAGATATTGGAAATATCATTGCAGCATCTGATAGACTTAATTAAAACTGAACAAACTGATTTATGAATATTTGTTGTATGACTATAATTACGCAGTAAAAATAAAACTATATATTTTATAAAAACATGACTTCCTCCTCATTTTCTCGAAAGCTATTAGAGATATTGGAAATATCATTGCAGACATCTGATAGGCCTAATTAAACTTTACAAGCTGTAATTATAATATTTGTTCTATGACTCATAATACGCAGTAAAATAAAAACTATATATTTATATAAAAACATGACTTCCTCCTCATTTTCTCGATAGCTATTAGAGATATTGGAATATCATTGCAGCATCTGATAGGCTAATTAACTGTACAACAGGTATATGAATATTTGTTCTATGACTCATAATTACGCAGTAAAATAAAACTTATATTTATATAAAAAACATGACTTCACCTCATCTTTCTCGAAAGCTATTAGAGATATTGGAAATATCATTGCAGCAGTCTGATAGGCCTTAATTAAACTTTTACAACTGATTTATGAATATTTGTTGTATGACTACTAATTACGCAAGTAAATAAAAACTATATATTTATATAAAAACATGACTTTCCTCCTCATTTCTCGAAAGCTATAGAGATATTGGAAAATATCATTGGAGCATCTGATAGACTTAATTAAACTGAACAACTGATTTATGATATTTGTTGTATGACTAATAATTACGCAGTAAAATAAAACTATATATTTATATAAAAACATGACTTTCCTCCTCATTTTCTCGAAAGCTATTAGGAGATATTGGAATATCATTGAGCATTGATAGCTAATAAACTGAACACGATTTTATGAATTTTGTGTATGACTAATAATTACGCAGTAAATAAAACTATATATTATATAAAACAGATTCCTCTCATTTCTCAAAAGCTATAGAGATATTGGAAATATCATGAGAATGATAGCTAATAAAATGACAACTGATTATGATATTTGTTCTAGACTATAAGTACGCAGTAAAATAAAACTATATATTATATAAAAACATGACTTCCTCTCATTTCTCAAAAGCTATTAGAGATATTGGAAATATTCATGCAGCATCTGATAGGCCTAATTAAACTGTACAACTGTAATTATGAATATTTGTTCTATGACTTATAATTACGCAGTAAAATAAAACTATATATTTATATAAAAACATGACTTTCCTCCTTATTTTCTCGAAAGCTATTCAAAATATTGAAATATCATGCAGCATTCTGATGGACCAAATTAAACTGTACAACTGATTTATGAATATTGTTTATGACTAATATACGCAGTAAAATGAAACCATATATTTATATAAAAACATGACTTTCCTCTCATTTTTCGGAAAGCTATTAGAGATATGGCAAATATCATTACAGCATCTGATAGAACTAATAAACTCTATAACTGTCATTTATAAATATTTGCTCTATGATAATAATTACGTAATTCAATGAAATCGTATCCTTTTTCTTCGTCATTTTCTCGTAAGCTATTAGAGATTATATGGAATACCATTGCAGCATATGATAGACTTGCTAAAACTCTATAGCTTCATTATAAATATTGATCTAAGACTAATAACTACGCAGTTACCGTATCCTTTTTCCAAAAAACATGACTTCTTCCCTCATTATTTCGAAAGCTATTAGAGATTGGAAATATAATGCAGCATCTGATAGGACGTAATTGAACTCTAAATTGTCAGTATGAATATTTGTTCTATGACTCATAATTATGCAGTAAAATAAAACTTTATATTTATATAAAAACATGACTTTCCTCCTCATTTTCTCGAAAGCTATTAGAGATATTGGAAATATCATTGCAGCATTCGATAGGCCTAATAAACTTTACAACTGTAATTATTGAATATTTGTTCTATGACTCATAATTACGCAGATTCCCAGGCATATGATGACCTAATTAAACTGTACAACTGATTTTATGACTATGTTGTTCTTATGACTAATAATTACGCAGTAAAATGAAACCATATATTTATATAAAAACATGGAATTTCCTCCTCATTTTTCGAAAGCATAGAGATATGGAAATATCATTACAAGCATCTGATAGAACTATAAAAACTCTATAACTGTCATTTATAAATATTGCTCTATGACTAATAATACCGCAATTCAATGAAATCTGGTATCTTTTTTCTCGTCATTTTCTCGTAAAGCTATTTAGAGATATTGGAAATACATTGCAGCACCTGATAGAATTGCTAAAACTCGTATAGCTTTCAGTAATAAAGTATTTGATCTAGACTAAAACTACGCAGTAAAAAAAAAAACCGTATCCTTTTTCCAAAACATGACTTTCTTCCTCATTATTTCGAAAGCTATTAGAGATATTGGAAATATACACTGCAGCATATGATAGACGTAATTGAAAACTCTACAATTTCAGATGAATATTTGTTCTAGACTCATAATTAGAGTAAAATAAAACTTTATATTTATTATAAAAACATGACTCCTTTCCTCCTCATTTTATCGAAAGCTATTAGAGATATTGGAAATATTATTCGCAGGCATCTGATAGGCCTAATTAAACTTACAACTGTAATTATGAATATTTGTCTATGACACATAATTACGCAGAAAATAAAAACTATCTTTATATAAAAACCATTACTTCCTCCTCATTTTTGATCAATAGCTATTAGAGATATTGGAAATATCATGCAGCATCTGATAGGCCTAATTAAACTGTACAACTGTATTATGAATATTTGTTCTATTGACCATTAATTACGCAGTAAAATTAAAATTATATGTATATAAAAACATAACTTTCCTCCTCATTGTTCTCGGAAGCTATTAGAGTATTGGAAATATCATTGCAGCAACTGATAGACTTATTAAACGAACAACTGATTTTATGAATATTGTTGTATGACTAATAATTACGCAGTATAAAACTAAAATATATATTATATAAAAACTATGACTTCCCCCATTTTCTAAAAGCGATTAGAAAATATTGGAAAATAAATTGCGCATCGATAGGCCTAATTTAAACTGTACAATGAAAATTATGAAATATTTGGATCCTATGACCTATAAGTAGCAAAAAATAAAAACCTAATTTATATAAAAACATGACTTCTTCATCATTCTCGAAAGCTATTAGAGATATTGGAAATTATCATTGCCAGCATCTGATAGGCCTAATTAAACATACAACGTATTATGAATATTGTTCTATGAATCATAATTACGCAGTAAAATAAAACATTATATTATATAAAAACATTATTTACTCCTCATATTTCGAAATAGCTATTAGAGATATTGGAAATATCATTAGCAGCATTGATAGGCTAAATTAAACTGTACAAACTGTAGTTATGAATATTGTTTCTATGACTCATAATTACGCAGCTTCAAAAAAATAAACCTTTATATTTAATAAAAAATAACTTCCTCCTCATTTTCTCGAAAGCTATAGAGATATTGGAAATATCATTGCAGCATTCTGATAGACTTAATTAAACTGAACAAACTGTTTTATGAATATTGTTGTATGACTAATATACGCAGTAAAATAAAACTATATATTGATATTAAAACATGATGTCCTCCTCATTTTTCAAAAGCTATTAGAGATATTGGAAATAGCATGTAGCATCTGATAGGACTTAATAAACTGAACAACTGATTTTAGCAATTATTTGTTGTATGACTAATAATTATGCAGTAAAAAAAAACTCTCATTTATAAAAAAAAACAGACTCTCTCCTGCATTTTCTCAATAAAGCTATCTAAGATATGGAAATATCATTGCAGCATCTGATAGGCCCACGCAACACTGTACAACTGTAATTATGAATATTTGTCTATGACTATAATTACGCAAGTAAATAAAACTCTAATATTTATATAAAAACAGACTGCATCCTCAGTTTCTCAAAAAGCCTAATTAGAGATATTGGAAAATATCATGCAGCATCCTGAATAGGTCCTAATTTTAACTTTACAACTTAATTATGAAATTTGTTCTATGGACTTATAATTACGCAGTAAATAAAACTATATATATTATAAAAAAACATGACTTTCCTCCTGATTCTCGAAAGCTATTCAAAATAGTGGAAAATCATCTCCAGCATCGGCAGGAACTCTAATTAAAACGTACAACGATTTAGAATATTTATATGACTAATAAACGCTAGTAACAAGAACCATATATTATATAAAAACATGACTTTCCTCCTCATTTTTTCGAAAGCTATTAGAGATATTGGAAATATCAGTACAGGCATCTGACGAGAAACTAATAAAAACTCATAACTGTCATTATCAATATTTGCTCTATGCACTAATAATACGCA
>JAPQNM010001274.1:187500-195000 GCA_029783475.1 Metacarcinus magister | reverse complement strand
ACGTTCGCCACCTTACTCCTCTTCTTCTTCTGTGACCTGTTCCGCTTTTGTCACGTCCATCATCCTACTCTTCTTCTTCTGTGACCTGTTCTGTGATGTTATATCAAGTTATTACGCTTAATAGGCACTGTTTTCTCTATCCTTCCACTATACATGATGAAGAATAATGTGTTACTGCTCCTCCTTCCCTCAAATAGACTTAGAAAGGAAGGGAAAAGGTGTACATCCCTATATAGTGCTATATTCAGCCTGTCAGCCCACCAAAACACACTCACAACACACTCATAACACAACACACTCGCCTTCATCTATATCCTTGTAGGTCACCATGTCCTAACACTTCTTTTAATGTACCTAACACGCTATAATTAACACTCTTGGATGTAAACGAATAATTATGGTGTTTTTTTCTCATTTTTTCATTGCTTTTTTCGTTTTTCTATTTTCTATGGCTTATTTAGGCTTTACTTTCGGCTTGAATAATTTTTATATATTCTATTCTATGGTTTATATTGGTTTAATTTCATTATTATTGCTTTATTCTATTTATCGATCTTTTGATTGACCTTAGAAATAAACATTTTTCATGAAATAAATACGAATCAAATATAACAAATGTTTATGTAGAAAACTGTTTGGTGTTTCAGACGATTTTTTAAAGTATATATAATTGCTTTCCTGTGTATAATAAAAATCTCAATTTTGGTTTAATATATACGTGATCCAGCAGCCAACGCACGGCCACCATCTGAGGGTACCTGTTGAAGCTTGTTAGGTTACTTACGCTTAATAGGTAATGTTTTCTTTATATCCAACCACTATTAATGGTGAAGAATAATGTGTTACTGCTCCTCCATCCCTTAAAATGACATGTAGAGGAACAGGGAAGGTTTAAAACGATGAAATATTATCACCTGGTAGGATTTCCTGTCTGGCTGCTAGCGGTCACAGAAGAAGATCTGTTCTGTTATGTTCTCAAGTTATTACACTTAATGAAACAAGAACAAAATCAATGGTAAACAACGCGACTGGTTTCTTTTTTCTGTGTACTTTCCTTTTTTTTCCCTTATTCCCTCACAGGAGCTGCCGATATAAAGGCCCTGACATGGAGGAAAGATCAAGTCACTGTGACATCAAGCATCACGATCAAGATCACCTCCTCCGTTGGAGCTGCAATGTATTCTCCACAACACTCCACTGCCACTGCCTGGAGGCTGCCGGCCTCTGCCTCCATTCTGACAGCAGAACTCTTTGCCATGAGAGAGGACCTCAGGTTTGCCACCACACTCACCTCCCCTTGCTCAGTCACTCTTCTCAGACTCCCTCTCAGCCCTCCAACTCATCCGGCGTCACCGCCCTAAAACACACCACTCCCTCTGCTTCTCCATTCACAACTTTCTTCTCCAACTATCCTCTTCTGGCTTCTCCATCCACCTTCATAGATTATGCAGCTCAGTTTTGGTCCCCTTATTATAGGAAGGATATAGGCTCCTTGGAGGCAGTCCAGAGAAGAATGACCAAGATGATTCAGGGGCTGAGAAATCTACCCTACAAAGATAGGTTAAAACGTCTTAATCTCCACTCCCTAGAGAGAAGGAGGGCAAGAGGGGATAGGATTGAGGTTTTCAAATGGGTAAAAGGAATTAATAAGGGAAACATTGATCAGGTTTTAGAATTTAGTAGTCAGGATAGGACACGTGGAAATGGGTACAAGGTAGAAAAACTTAGATTCAGGACAGACCAAGGTAGATATTGGTTCACTAACAGAGTGGTGAACGATTGGAATAGGCTGGGTAGACACGTAGTAAGTGGTGAGTCAATAGATAGCTTTAAAAGACGGTTGGATCAGAGTATGGATAGGGATGACAGGTGGGATGGATAAATATTGTATTATTACAAGGGTGGGGGGCAAGGAGCTGCCTCGTGTAGGTCATCAACTGGCCTCTTGCAGTCTTATCAATTCTTATGTTCTTATGTTCTTCAGTGGGTCCCATCACACGTTGGCGTCATGGGCAACACAGTGACTGACAGAGCAGCAGCGGAGGCACACTCCCACCCACCTCCCCACCGACCAGACTGACTCTCTCACTAACCTCCACACAGCCTGTAAACTACACTGGGACACAGACCTGACTAACCCCTTACAGTACACCTCACTTGGACACATTAGACAACACTTGTGGACCTACTCACTACTCCCCCAGCCGTGCCCTCAACACTGCCCTCACCACACTCACAATTGGACACAGCCGCCTAAACTCCCACCTACACAAGCTGGGCATGACTGATGACCCCCACTGCCCCTTGGTGCCCCACACAACCTGAACACCACCTACCACACTGTCCTCGTCACCACTCCCACTGCACGGCACGGCACTCCTCCACTCACTGTCGTCTCTTCACCTCCGCAGACCAGCAATAACTGACCTCTTAGGTGGCTCTCAGTACCCTGGCCTGGCCCTCAAAGTACTCAAATGATAGTGAAACAAATTTTTCTCTTTTTTTCTACATTAAAAGGGTACAGGCTAAGGGATTAAAAAAATGTTAAAAAAATAAATGCCTGAATGCTGTATAGATATATTAATCATGCTTTTATATGTTCCGTAGGAGTGATGGTGACGTGTGTTTGGGCCCACCAGCATCCCGGGCTAGGAGGGACACACTACACAATCTACTAAAACGGTTTGTAATGCATTATACACATTCTATATTTAAACTCTGGAACTCTCTACCTGAATCTGTATATTTAGAATCTGTAGAGAGAGAGAGAGAGAGAGAGAGAGATATTCTAGCATACAAGCATCGTCAATATTTAAAAAAGATAAGAGAGAGAGATTCTAGTATAATAATAATAATAATAATAATAATAATAATAATAATGAGTGTATATCGTCCAATCACCAGGGTTCCTAGTGATGTTAGCGGTGCCGAGGTAACATCCCCGGCTGACATAACCCATGGCTACCTTGGTGGTGACCTGCGTGGTGTGGTAGTAGCCACAGTAACAGGGGCAGGCGGTGCACCACTCCAAGGGCACCACCTACAGGCAGCCCTCACACACACACACACACACACCCGACTGCCTCTCGTCAAAGATGATGTCTCGTCGGCTTCAGGGGTAAGAGTGGTTAGGTTAGGTTAGGTTAGGTAAGGAATATGTCAAGTATAGTTTCCTAACCTAACCTAACCTAGCTTCACATTTTTAAGTCTTACTAAATCAGTTAATAGCAACACAAACTTCAAAAAAATACAAAATGGATTGATAAAACTTGGGATTGTGATTGTGATGCGCTGAACTGTGAAATATTTGTGTTGAATATGTGATACGTATGATTTGAAATAGTCTAAGATATTCTAAGCTTGCATAAATCGAGAAACTACTTCACTTATTTATTTATTTATTTATTTATTTATTTATTGAATGCCCTAACTCATCCAACAACCTTACCTTACCTACCTTCACTATAAATCTTACACTATTCACTCACTCACTTATACTTAATATCCTAACAATTCTTTTAATACTATTCCAGATTAAGCTTTCCAACATCTCTGGATCTATTTTCAAGAGGTGCGGGTTCTCTCTCCCCCTCCAAAGTTCCTCTTCTTTGGGCTTCCAGGGTGCAGCTAAAATTCTATGTTGATGAGAATGAGAGGATAATATCAATAGTTTGTAGCATAATAGTGTCAGGGAATGTATGTCTGGTGTGCAAAAGTCATAACTAAAAAGGAAATATATGTATATGCTATGATTCAAATATTATCTTTATATAAAATTGTTTGAGTTTAATTTTTGATTCATTTATTTATTTACAATTTTTTCCTCACCACCAGACAAGTGATTGGTGGGCGTGTGTGATCCACTTTGGAGGTGTTGCTGGGATGAAGAGGAACAAGGAAGGTGGAGGAGAGGAGTGAACTATCTTAAAGTACAGAATGAAGGAGTATTTGTGTTTGCCGAGACCAACCGTCCTCATCTCCTCAATAAGGTCTGCCACTCACCTTCCTTCTAAACATACACAGACTCATACACACAATAAGGATTAGAATGTTACTGTGTTGCTGTAGGAGGAAGGAAAATTAAGTTAGTACAGTGCTACCTCCAATTTTGTGATATTCCAATTTTGTAACCGAGACCAATTTTCTTGTGGATAATGATAATGTTTATGTTTTTGTGTATATTTTCTTTATTGTAGGATGTATAATGACATGTATTTGTGTATAAACAAGGCCAAAAATATAACTAAAATCACCATAAGGTTAAGTTTATTGGAGGAAGCATTGTACTCTATTATTCTATTACTCTATTACTCCGATTCTATTCCTAGTGATTCCTTACTCTTGATTGGTCCCGGCCGCTTCCACGAGTACCACTTGATGAACCTTGTATCCGAGGAGGACAGGAGGTGCATCTTGAAGGACAACCTGCCTCCCGCCACCTTCACACACCAGGTCACACTTGAGGCTCTTGGCACACACCTCCATCACTGAACTGTATTGGTGTTGAGAATAATCATTTTTGAAAAGTTATGTAGTAAAATGAAAATTCCTTGTGAACTATTGCCTTCATTACGTTTATTATAAATTACAAGTTTCAAAGACACATACATGAGTCCAAATTCTGTTCAGACTCGATCATTTACTAAAACACACACAATGAATGATTATAATAACACTATTTTCACATTGGGTTGTTCCTTGGCAAGTCAAATAACACTTTTGTTCTCCGGGAAAACTTCAATGTGGAATGAAAGACAATTTGATACAGTTTTTCATCAATCGTTACATCAATACACAGAATAATATCAGTAAATATTTGTTGTTTGATGAGGAATATATATGTATTATGTTAAGGAAAGTACACAGATTTCCTAGGGAGTGTGTGTGTGTGTGTGTAATTATGTTCCTTGGTTGGTATTAATTACTTCATTAAAAACTCACTTAACAGATCTTCACTTTATAAACAAAAATAATGAGTCATAAAGGTTATTCTTGTTCAATCAATGAATCTGGAATTATCATATCTTAGTTATATTTCCACAGATAGATCTAATAATTGTGTAAGTTCGACGCCATAAACCAGAATAACTCTCTTGTTCGGTAAATCTAAGTGGAAGTTTTGTCTGTCATCAACATTAATTTAGTTTTGTTTTCAGCCACAGGTTCTCCAGGTTTGTGAGGAGGTGAGGGTGGCGAGTGGAGGAGGAGGAGCCGAAGGAGGAGGAGGAGGAGGCAGCAGCAATACCAAAAACATCTTTGAAAATGCTTTAGAAATATAAACATTTTGCTAAGTTATATTGTTCAGACTGATAGCTTCATTTCATTCATACTTAAAATTATATACGACTCCAAATCATGAGAAGTTTATCCAACAACTGTATCAATAAACTACAAATACATACAAACTTATTACCTAAATACTGAAAAGGTTGTATTCATAGTCTTGGTTAGAAATGCAATGCCAAAACTTGATCTAAATAACTTCAGAACATCAGACAGCCAGATCCTTTTTATTGCACAGAGATTAGAGAGTTCAATTCAAGGTATTAATATTTCCTGAAGTAACCGAGACACCAAGACCATCAAGCAAAACGAATCAATTCCCTGTACATGAGAAGGTCCCTATGTGCTTGTCATAAATGTTGCGGCAGCGGGGAGTGACGGTGGGCAGATCCTGACAAAAACTAGACCGTTGAATCAGAACAAGAGGAGTTACAAAGGAAGATGTGTTAGGGTGGAGAATGTAGTATTTATTGGATGTTGTTTACTGTATATTCTTGGTGTTGTAGTGTTGTTTAGGACACACCAACACTCACCTGGGTCAAAAATAAACAATAATTCCTGGTTTGTTTTGCATCTAACCCAAAATATAATTGTTTACCTAATTAATGTTTCCTAGGCACTAATTACCTTATTGATTATTAATTATACCAAGCTGGGAAGTCATTATTTTGGTCAGTGTCTTTAATAACTAGGTAAAGTAATCATACAATTTATTAAGGAAGAAAAAGGAAGAAAAAGGAAAAAAATATTGCAGTCTTCCAGATAAACACGCATTATGCAATATTTTAATAGGTTTTTACTTTTATTTTGACGATTTTGTGTTGAGTGTTGCATCAAAATTATGGGTAAAAATTCATATCAACAACACTGTAATATTAGTTTATGTTAGGTTCAATTAAATTAGGTTCGATTTGATAACCTAATCAAACCTAACAATTTATTGATATTTTGTTAGGTTAAGTTAGGTTAGATTTGATTTGATTAACTTGACCTAATCTAACAATTCAATAATATTTTGTTAGTTTGAGTTAGGTTAGATTTGTTTTGATTAACTTGACCTAATCTAACAATTCAATAATATTTTGTAGTTTGAGTTAGGTAGATTTGATTTGATTAACTGACTATCTACATTCAATAATTTTTGTTCGGTATATTTGATTTGATTAATTTAACCTAACAATTCAATGATATTTTGTTAGGTTTGGTTATAATTTACAAGTTAGGTTAAATTAAATTAGATTAGAATTGACTTAACCTAAACTAAACTAATTTAATCAAACCAAACCAACCCCCATTTAACCTAACCTTACCTAACCCAACCTAAACCTTACCTAACTATATATAATTGTGTTCTTAATATGAATAATGATTTAATTCCGTGTTTAATGCAAGGTGTGTTTCTTTTGTTCATTGTTATCCTTTTGTTTCTATTATATTGTATTTATTTTCTTGTTTTCCCAGAGGTGAGAGTGTGTTGTTTGTTATATAGGGAATGGACAGTACAGGTGCATCTTATAACTATCACCCAAGTATATTTTGTATCAAAATAGCAAATTAAATAAAGTTTTCGATGTGTTTTTTTTATTTGAATTTCTTTACGTCAACATTGCTATTATTATTTGATTTAAGGTCTTAGTATTTGAGTACCATATATTTTCTTGATCTATAATTCACGTAGAATGTTGTGATATTAGTTGCAAGGCATTATATAGACAATTAAAAGAGAAAAACGTGATATTACATTTTAGAACAATAACATTACACCATAAATTATTATTATTTGATTTAGAGTCTTAATATCAGAGTAATATATGTTTTATTGATCTATAATTTACGTAGAATATTGTGAGGTTAGTTGCAAGGCATTATATAGACAATTAAAAAAAATATTTCTTTTAGGAACTTGAAAATGTAAATATAAACTTAAAAATCATTATTGTATTAATTGTCCTAATAAAACAGACGTGAAAAGAACCTAAAAATATTATAGATACCATAACAAATAATAAAAAACTGGATAGATAATGAAAACAACCTATAAATCACAAAATAAGAATAATTTTTGTCGTATGAAATTTTGAATCTGGGCATGAAGCAAGAAAATTCGAAAGGAAAGTCAGTGTTGAGGCGCACATCATGGAGGGAGGATGTGCTGCGTGTGTCAGCTGGACATAACATTATACAAGGAAATATAAAGAAGTATACACTTATACAAGA
>JAPQNM010001274.1:177500-182500 GCA_029783475.1 Metacarcinus magister | reverse complement strand
AAGAGGTGATAATGGCATACAATGTCCATCAACTGAGCATCCACCCTGTAAGCTTGCTAGCAGTGTTTGTGATGTGGTGAGAGAAGGTTACATCAGAGCACATCATCACTCCCAGGTCTGGCACCTGTTCTTTTGATGTGATTGCTTCCACAGTAGGTGTTCTTGATGGAGGAGTAGCTGTGACAGACAGGAGTGACCTTTCCTGAACCCATGCTGATCCTCGTTGAAGGCACACAGTTAGCCTTTTCCTGACAACCCGTTCCATTATTTTGATGCAGTGGGATGCGAGTGTTAGTGGAAGGTAGTTCTTGGCCAATCCTTTGTTGGTGTTACTATTCCCTCCTTCAGGGATGAGGGAACAGTGCCAGTGGCCAGGGACTTATTGGCTATCAGCTTGAGTGGCAGGCCAAGCTATACTTTGCAGTTTTTTTTATTAGCTGCACACTAAAGCCATCTGAACCTGAGGCTGAGTCGGAGGCTATGTCACTTATAGCTTGGATTATTTCATCAGTGGTCAGGTCGATGTCTGTCAGCGCGGGTGTGATAGAGATTCCCTTGGTCTCCAAGAAGGATGTTGGGTCGGCCACAGTTTTTTCTTGGCTCGGGGTGCTGAAGGCCTGTTTGTATTGGTGTTTTAAGATGGTTGCCATCTTGGTTGGGTCGCCTTCCAAGTTTCCTTCCTCATCCTGTAGCGGTCCTACTGCTGGTATGTTTTTGAATGTTTTGTTTGCATAGGTGAAAAAGAACTTTGAGTTTTCCAATACAGCTGTTGTCCTTGGCACAGTCCAATTATTCTGGAGTGCCTGGTTGAGTTCAAAGTTGAAAGCTTACTCATCTGCAATGATGAGCAGTTTTGAGTGATCTGAAGCACCACACCAAGGCCAGAGCCTCCCCCTCCCCCTCCATGGAGTTACATTAATGGACTGGCTGTAGAATGCACCCTAAACAATGTTTGCCAGGGATACGTCATTCATGCCCTTGTGCTAACTAATAGTGGCAATCCTTTTTGAATTGAAAGGAGTGTTTGTTAGTGAAACATTAATACATGACAAGCAGGTAGAACCGAAACCTTTGGAGTAGACAGATGGTTGTGTGAGTACGGTGTGTTATGTTGTCTGGTGACATGAAGCAGGGTCCGGTACCAACCCTAAGTTTGCTTGTCACTGTGATGGACTACCCCGAGTTGAAAGAATCACTGTTACACTTCCTAGGACGGTATACTAGCACAGTGTCATTGCCCTTCCTGGAGAGCCCATCCTTGGACCACCACGTCCATGGACGGAGGCTGCCCTGGGCAAGGAGTTCTTCCACTTCCTGTTCCAAGAAAGGCTTGAGGTGAAGGGGAACAGGATAAAGTTTACCTTTAATCCTTCTGGTTGAACACAACTTTGTCATGTTGGATGGAGTGCGTGCACCCAGGAACCTCGGAGAGAACGTCTTCCTATTCACTGAGGGCACATTGCAAGTCACATTTCTGAGCACAGGTCAAGTTAGTACTTACTTGAGGGAAGTTTTGTGCATGTTCAGCACCTACACGACCATCAGGTGTTAGAGGCAAGTGTTCATCATACTCCACACATTAGTGGGTGTTTGAAAAGTGTACCTCTGGGGAGTCTGACAGTTAATTGGAGCTGCAACACTCATCTAGGATGGTGGCTTCATTAACTGTGGCCCAACGGTGCTGGTTTTTGAACAGATTGGCAGGATATAACTTTGGCTTTCCCTTTTCATCGATGAGATAATTGACCTTGTTCCTACACTCAAGAACAGTGTATGGTCCGCGGCAAGACATTAACAACTTACTTGTGGAATCAGGAAGCAGAACCAACACTTCATCACCGGCCTTAAAGTGTCTGTCTTGAGAACACAGATCCAAGTAGACTTTGTACTTGTGGCTAACAACCACTAATGCTATCCAGGCATTCACCACCATTGTATTGTATAACTTATTATGTGGTGCACTGGGATAGAGCCCATGCAGTCACCACCACCTTGCCTTTGTACTTGTGGCTAACAACCACTAATGCTATCCAGGCATTCACCACCATTGTATTGTATAACTTATTATGTGGTGCACTGGGATAGAGCCCATGCAGTCACCACCACCTTGCCTTTGTACTTGTGGCTAACAACCACTAATGCTATCCAGGCATTCACCACCATTGTATTGTATAACTTATTTTGTGGTGCACTGGGATAGAGCCCATGCAGTCACCACCACCTTGCCTTTGTACTTGTGGCTAACAACCACTAATGCTATCCAGGCATTCACCACCATTGTATTGTATAACTTATTTTGTGGTGCACTGGGATAGAGCCCATGCAGTCACCACCACCTTGCCTTTGTACTTGTGGCTAACAACCACTAATCCAGGCATTCACCACCACTGTATTGTATAACTTTTATTATGTGGTGCACTGGGATAGAGCCCGGTCACCACCACCCTGCCTTTGTACTTGTGGCTAACAACCACTAATGCTATCCAGGCATTGTATTGTATAACTTTTATTTTGTGGTGCACTGGGATAGAGCCCGGTCACCCACCCACCCTGCCTTTGTACTTGTGGCTAACAACCACTAATGCTATCCAGGCATTGTATTGTATAACTTTTATTTTGTGGTGCACTGGGATAGAGCCCGGTCACCACCACCCTGCCTTTGTACTTGTGGCTAACAACCACTAATGCTATCCAGGCATTGTATTGTATAACTTTTATTTTGTGGTGCACTGGGATAGAGCCCGGTCACCACCACCCTGCCTTTGTACTTGTGGCTAACAAGTACTAATGCTATCCAGGCATTGTATTGTATAACTTTTATTTTGTGGTGCACTGGGATAGAGCCCGGTCACCACCACCTTGCCTTTGCATCTGTTTCTGGATAGTGAAATACAGCAGAGATCAGATGGAGTTGTATTTATAAAAAAGATTATGACAAGGTGAGATGGAGGAGTTGTGATGATTTAGGATGAGGGGAGAGGATGGAGATGGAGGTGGTGATGATTGCTATCAAGAAGAGGGAATCATGATGTTTTTTTTATCTTGACCACTGGTAAAACTGTCTTACTATCTCTCTTACTACTTGCTTTCATTTTTCGTTGGCCCTCGTGGCTAACAACCACTAATCCAGGCACTCGCCTTCTTTTTATTCTCTGACGTTTGTTTTCCGGTGCGCTGGGTTGGTTCCCAGTCACCACCACCTTGTCTCTACTGTCCCTAGAGTGGGACAGGAAATATCTCCGGGGAAAGGCCGTAAGGCTTTACCCGGAGAGGCGTAAAGTACTCCTGGGAGTTATTTATTCAACTCCTGGGGTTCGCTGTTCTGTGGTTCAGCGGGCAGGTTAGCATGGCTGGCAGAGCTTCAGAGCTTGCAACCTGAACGAGTAACCCATCGCCCCAGCCCCATTGCTGCCGACCTCAACGCGGTGGGCTGGTGAACGTGTGACGTTGGACTCACACGGCCAACGGGCAGCAGTTAAGGGTATTTTTGTCCAGTGTTTTCCTGGCTCAGGAAAAAGACCCTTAACTTTTGAGAATGTTCATCCTATTATATAGGTAGTAACTTTGAATAATGTTGTACTTCCCATACAAACATACACTATATGAGAAGACATAAGTTACATAAGATAAAGGTGTTAATTAATCTCACCAGTCAATATTAGTTTGATAGTGATTTTCAAGACTGAATCATGTCCAAATATTTGCCAAGTAACCATGTCAGTGGAGAGGACAGTGAGGAAGCATCACACACCAAAGCCAAGTAACCATGTCAGTGGAGAGGACAGTGAGGAAGCATCACACACCAAAGCCAAGTAACCATGTCAGTGGAGAGGACAGTGAGGAAGCATCACACACCAAAGCCAAATAACCATGTCAGTGGAGAGGACAGTGAGGAAGCATCACACACCAAAGCCAAGTACGAGTAAAGTTGTGGTATAGCGCTGCTTCCCACCCTGGCGTCTCTATTCATTAGTTCCAGCTGGGCCGGTATGGAGGTGGAGGTCCTGCATCTGGCAGTGTAGCCCGGTACTGGAGGCTCGTCAGGAACTGAGCCCAGGAACCCGTCCAGGCCAGTTTTGAAGGTGTTGAGTGTGCAGTCAGTAATGCCCCTCACCTCACCTCACCTCACCTCACTTCACTTCACCCCACCCCACCTCACCTCAACTCACCTCACTTCACTTCACCTCACCTCACCTCACCTCACTTCACCTCACCTCACCTCACCTCACCTCACCTCACCTCACCTCACCTCACCTCACCTCACCTCACCTCACCTCACCTCACCTCACCTCACCTCACCTCACCTCACCTTGTAGAAAAAGTGTTACTACTTAAGCTAATGAATTTGATTTCAAATAATACATGAGAAAAACCGTGATTACTTGATAACTAGCGGGGATATGGCGCGAAAACTGTGTTTGGGTAATGTTAATAAGATGTTACATCATCTTTTGTCTTATCAAACTTATGAATGGAAATCTAGTTTAGTTAATTACTTTAAGATATAGAGGAAATGAAGGTTACTTAAGCTAATATAAGGAAATAATTTTCTTTTCATAGAAAACTGATTTAAAGAACGTTAAGTGGGGGGGTACTGTACAAGATATAAAGATTTCGGGCATTACAACCTCACCTCACCTCACCTCACCTCACCTCACCTCCTTTGGGAGTGAATTCAATATTTTTGGCCCTTCATGCGCTAGGGTGGGTGCGAGCAGGGTCTTTATTTTGTGTGAGGCTGTTGTTGGTAAGGTTGTTCTTGCACACTTGCGTGCAGTCCTTTGAGTGGTGTAGGGTTGTAGTGCAGAGGGTGTGGGGTGAGGCACCAGTTTGTCCAGGATCTTGCATATGTAGATGGCTCGGTGCCTGTCCCTTCTTGTGTGTTGTGAGTAGAGGTTTAGTTCCTTGAGTGTAAGACTTAGGTACATAAAGCGGGGAGTGAGTTTTGATTCTGTTAAGGTAGCTTACCAGTGGTGTAGAGTTGAGCTTGCTGCTGTCAC
>JAPQNM010001274.1:167500-175000 GCA_029783475.1 Metacarcinus magister | reverse complement strand
TGACTGAAAATGCTATCAGTCAACTGCCATCACCACCAACATCACCACCTCAGTCAGTCAACTTAACTGAGAAATTATTCAGTCAAAATTCTGCCCCAAATGAAGAAAATAATACCAAAATGAATGAAGAAAATGTAAGAATAGAGACAATTCTACCAACGAATGAAGGAAGTGAGATAATAATGATAAATAAGGAAGAGGAAAATCATGATAAAGGAGAGAATAACGAAAACGAAGAAGAGGAAATGATAACAGATGAATTTTCTCAACTTACGAATGAAGGAAGTGACGATAATTGTGATAAAGAAGAATTAGAAGAACATGAAGAAAGAGAGATAGAAGAAACGAAAGAGAATAACCAGATAATAGAAGAAGAAGAAGAAACAAATACAATGATAAAGATGGAAGAAGGAAATAAAGAAGAACATAAAGATATAATAACAACAAAAGAATATAGTAATGATAACGAAAGTGGAGATGAGAGAGAATATGATAAAGGAGAGGAAAGAGAGAAAGAAGAAGAAGAAGAAGAAGGGGAGGAAAGGAACAATACAATAAAAGAGGAATATAACAAAACAGACGTTAGAAGCATAAGAGGATTTTCATAAACAAAATAAATTAATCCAATATAAACATAACCAATAAAAGTTACCCCGTTAAAAACACATCAATTCAAAAACAAACCAAAAAAAACATATTTACACCCCATATCACACCTACACATCAACGACAAACATATCATAGGTCTATAAAAATAAATAAAAACACATATAACATAACCCAATAGGCCTATAGAGCGTTAAAAAAGGGATACATTTCAAACTTCAAATTTCCCGCCAGTTTTCAGTATGCGTCTCAAATGTTAAAGACCGACCACGTGTTAGTTAGGCCTACATAATGTCATTTTTACAATTTCCAAGTCCTTATAGTGTGTGTTTTAGGCCTATATTAAGGGCGGGAACTATCAGGGCATCTACACACCCAAGCTGAAGTTATTCTGTAATGTAAGTATGAAGTTATAACTTTATATATGTTTGTTTACTGTTTGTGACGCTAGAGGCCTCTTCTATTTGTTCCCAATAATCTACTCCGGATTTTGCTCTGAATCCGAATCTGTTTTGGATTCGGTGGGTACAAATAGAACATCAGAATCTGTTTTGGATTCGCTGGATCAAAACAATAACACTGAGAGGCCAGTCGCTGCCCAGCCGTCACACTAGTCACTTCTCCGAGGAAGTGTTGAGAGTTACAGCTTTCATTACCTGATGCATTTAGGGCGACAACGGCACCCATAATTATCACCAACCTGCTTATTGTACAATAAAAAAAATTATATAACTAAATGTGTTATTGAAAACCCCATTAGATTCTTTAAAAGTAGATTCAGGTCTAATGAGCCGCGAGGTTAATACAAAGTGTCTTGGGTTAAAATAGTGCACATGCTGATTCTTTCATTATATTTCTGATATTGTTTGATAGTCTATAATTAAGACATTTTATTCCTGCCTTTAATAAGTGCCTTATTACCTGGTTATGACTTGAATTCTTTCAAAAGAGGAGTGTCAAGACACCTTTGTTAACTAGACCTCCACCCCTTGCTTCTATTTCTCCTACTGTCGTCTTGACAGGATGGCGACAAGAGGGATTTTTTTAACGTATTTTTGTTGTCCCTTAGCCAGTACCTTTTCAATGTATAAAAAATATATACTATATATAAACTTTTTTGTATTTTTTTACAAATACTGCTCCACCTCTACTATAAATATGAAGTCGTACATACTATACATAGTGTACTCAACATATCTGTGAAGGTTTCAGGCGGTGCTCACCATTATTTACCTCGCAAAACGTCTTTGAAGTTAGGTTAGGTTATGTTAAGTTATGGTTAGGTTAAGTTTTGGTTATGTTAAGGTTGTTAGGTTAGGTTACGGTTATGTTATGGTTAGGTTCGGTTCGGTTCAGTTAAGTTCGATTACTTACTTGGAGTTTACTTGTAATAGTTTAGAGGCCATGCCTCACAGCCATGGTGATCCACCGCTGCACCCAAATCTGGTGTCCCTTTTCTTCTGGTCCACTTGATCTGGTATTGAGTTGGAGTTCCGGCATGTTGCAGTATAACCCAATACTGGAGGCTCGTCTGGTATTGCTTGAAGGAATTTGTCCAAGCCAGACTTAAACTGCTCAACCGGGCAGTCAGTGGTTTCTCTCACTTGTTTTGGGAGAGCATTGAAGACCTTTGGACCCTCATGGATTAGGCTGGATGTCATCAGGGTCTTGATCCTTTGTGGTGCTGTTGTTGGAAGGCTTTTCCTCACCAACTTCCTCCCTGTCCTCTCACTGGTATATGAGTGTAGTGTTTGGGGTGCGGGATTGGGTACCTGTTCCTCTAGGATCTTCCACAAGTATATGATGCGGTACCTGTCTCTTCTACGCTGTTGGGAGTACAACCTCAACTCCCTGAGTCTGTCCCAGTAGCTGAGGTCCCTCATTCCTTCTATCTGTCTTGTGAAGGACCGTTGTACTCCTTCCAACTGTTGGGATGTCGCGTCTCATGTGGGGTGACCACAGCTGGTTGCAGTAGTCCAGCAGAGGTTGTATTAATGTCTTCCACAGGGTCACCATTGTGTGTTTCTCTCTGGTGGTGAATGTTCTGAGGACCAGCTTGCCATGCCCTTGGTTTTCCTCACTATCTCAGCAATGTGGTAGCTGAAGGAGCAGTCATCACTCAGGTTTACTCCCAGGCATTTAACATGTGGCTGAGATAAGATTTCCTGGCCCCCTTCTGTATGTAAATTTGTAGTTTCCTTGATGTTCTGGTTTGGTCCATGCCTCAACATTTCAAATTTGTTTTCATTAAAGGTCATGTTACTTGTTGCTGCCCATTCATATACATAGTCGAGGGCTTGTTGAAGGTGTGATACATCTTCCACAGTGGTAACAGGGAGACTCACAGTGGTGTCATCAGCAAACGAAGAGAGGAATGAACTCCCCACCCTACCGCCAATGTCTCCCATGTGGATCAGGAAGAGAAGAGGGCCCAACACTGATCCCTGTGGTACTCCACTGATTACCTTAGATGCCTCTGATCTGTGTCCGGCCACTGTGACAGTTTGGAGTCGTCCCGTGAGGAAGGCATGAATCCACACTCCCAGTTTTCCTGTAATGCCGAGGCTTTTGATTTTGTGGAGTAAGATGCCGTGATCCACCTTGTCAAAAGCTTTGGCAAAGTCAAGTCTTTCTCGTATATATACACTGTTTTATTGGAAGTATAAATTAATAATTGATTCCGAGAAGAGGCTGCTGTTATATATCTCCTTTGTTTCTGGTATTCATCACCACTATTATTCAATTCTGTGTCTACAGCAACATTTCTACAACGTTTCTCTACCGCTTACTATCTTCCTCGTATATATACACTGTTTTATTGGAGGTATATATCAATATTAAATTCTGAGAAGAGGCTGGCTCAGGCTGGTGCAAAAAACCCGCGAACGAGTGTCGTCTGCTATAACCCACCTCCAGAAACAGATTCGACGGATTCATGAATCTGTTACAGATCACGGGTTAAGATGGTAAATAGAACACGATTTATTTATTATTTATCTTTGACCTTTGAACTTTGACCTTGGTGGTGTGATGTGACCTTAGGGTAAGTGTGTGTACCTTACCTTACCTTAATTTACATTACCTTACCTTAGCTAACCTTATCTTACCTAACCTAACCTAACCTTACCTCACCTACCTTACCTTACCTAACCTTACCTTACCTAACCTTGCCTTACCTTACCTTACCTTAACTAACCTAACCTAACCTTACCTTACCTAACATTACCTTACCTTAGCTAACCTTACCTTACCTAACCTAACCTAACCTAACCTTACCTAGAATTTGCTTTAGGTATAAATGAATAAAAAAATACATATATATGATTCATAACTTTATATTATTATTATTATTATTATTAGTAGTAGTAGTAGTAGTAGTAGTAGTAGTAGTTGTAGTAGTAGTAGTTGTAGTAGTAGTAGTTAAGTAGTAGTTAGGTTAGGTTGGTTTGTAATTCGTTCTAAAATAAATATAATGAAAGATAATCCATTACCACAAAGTAAGATAATGAATAATCCTTGTAAGTGATTTAAAGAAAGTGTGAGAGAGGAACTTTCTCTCTCTTCCTCTTCCTCTTTCTTCTCTTCCTTCTCTTCTTCCTCATTTTGTTTCAAGTTATCCTGTGAAATGAATTATTGTTATTATTATTATTATGATTTGTGTAAGTATAAATATGCAAAAAATAACACACACACACACACACCTGAGTTGCCAATCGTTGTGTTTCCTGAGTCCAAAAAGTGACCAACCCATTTTCAAACAAGTTATCAATAATTTTATCCATTTTGACTTTAAAAGGAGAATGACTTTGGTAAGCAAGGGCGACGCTGTAGGGCCAGGCACACTCCTGTAGAAGTAGCAGTAGTAGTAGTAGCAGTAGTAGTAGTAGTAGTATAGTAGTAGTAGTAGTAGTAGTAGTAGTAGTAGTATAGTAATAGTAGTAGTAGTTGTAATTATTGAAAACATTTAATATCATCTAAATTAACCTAACCTAACCAATGACTAGATTACAAAAAATATATTGAATACACATACAAAACATGGAGTACAGAAAATAATTGAATCAGTAAACAAACAAATGAGTGTGATTGTCAGGGCCGAGGTGACTACCAATTAATATTATCTTTTTATAGAGTTGTGGGGAAGAAAAATCATGGAGTATGATACCCCGAATATATTTACACACACACAAATAGCAAACAGTAGGCTAGAAGCAAAAAAAATCACCAACGACGAACTGCTCGTAAACAATTACCAGAGCAGGGTATGGCACCCAAATAACTCCCTGTACAGCTGTCTGGAGGGTGAGATGCGTGACAGCAACACTCGGCAACGTAGATTGCTCCTCAGACAGCAGGGAGGGTGGAATGGTGTAGGTACAGTTGAAGGGCACACTGGAAGGGAGCCCAAGTCTCCAGAAATGCCTTCGGAATGTTGCGAACCAGCAGCAGGTGGTGAGGTGTTGTCAGGTGTGAGAGCTGAGGCACTTTTCAGGACACAGAGGGAATCAATCAAAACCACGATACATAAAGTCCTCGGCTGTGTATTGCTTTCCGGCGAGCAAGAGAGCGAGAAACCTCATAGCTGGCGGGCGTTAATTTCTCAGCCTCGGTAGTCTGTTTACGGAGGAGTGAAGTGTTTTTCCGCTGCAAGGTTGAAGGCTGTTTTCTCACTCCTATGGTACTTCCGTGGCAATGATCTTAAACTAAGGTTACACAATTAGATCTGGCCTTAAACGTGCTGCTATTGGCTATGTTTTCTTTATGTAGGAAATGGAGCCAATAGTAGTGCGTTTAAGGCAAGGTTAGGTTAGGTGGTAGTAGTAGTAGTAGTAGTAGTAGTAGTACCTTCATAACAGTGACAGCTTGTCGTGTGAGCTGTGCGTTAATCATTGCTGCGTCGTATTTCACAGCGATACTACTGGACATGTATACGGCGCGTCCTTCTAACACCCAATCATGCACGCCCGTCTGCACGCCCACGAACCTGTCACCTAAGTCCTGTTGATTAGGGATTAGGGAAGGATTAGGATTGGGGAATATTTTTGTAGATTTTGGAAATATTTTTGAGAGAATTGAGATTTATTTTGGAATTTTTTGAGGATTAGGAATTATTTTGGTATTGTTAGATTCAAGAATAAGAAGGTAAATGATTATTATAGATTAGTGTTAATATATAACTACTATTTCTACTACTACAACTACAACACACACACACACACACACACACACACTTACCTTCATAACTTCACTCTCAGATTCCTTCATCAAATTTCCATAATAAGGTCCTAACCCCACTAACTTTAGGCCTGCTTTCCTTAGGCCTATGAAAGTATCTATCGTAGGAGGCTGCCTCGCTACAGTTAGGAACGCAGTTAGGTTACAGGAATACATTACAGTTATTATTAAACTGTATAACCATAGAAAGAGTATTGCTATTTTTAAACTATTTCCTTCAGGAGTTCTTGATAAGGATTCTCTACAGTGGATTTGTAGGCTTGTTAGGTAGCATGTTAGGTAGGTGGTGGTGGTGGTGGTGGTGGTGGTGGTGGGGCTGTGGAAGAAAGATTAGGTTAGGTTAGGTTAGGTTTACACGGCACTGATAAAGATGCAAGTAGCAGTGGTGGGCAATGCTCATCCGAAAATTAACTTTGATAACTGTTAATCCGTTAATGGTTTCAAAAATGTTGTGGAAGTTATCGATAAACCGTTCATGTCGATTTTGATTATAGAAAAAAATCTGTTTCTCCACTAAAACCACCTTTGTAAAGTGACAATACCTTATGTGGTTTCTTAAAAGCTTTACAACACCAAAACTATAGGTTATTTTTGCTTTAGAGTTAAAAAAAAAAAGGCAGATTTTTTTTTTTTTGTGTTAGCGGAGTTGAGTTAAAGAAAGTGAAATGTAATGGAAGTTAAGTAGTGTGATAATCATTTCCAAAGTTCAATGGCTAACGAAAACATTAACTTCATATCAATTAACGGTTTGGTGGCCACGACAATTATATATTATTTTCTTTAATCGCTTTGTCAGTGTTTAGAACGGATTAATGAACTGACTAACTAATTACTCTTGAATGTCGTTAACTCAGCTGCCGTTGAAACTTTTAATAAACGCCTCGATAATAATTATTTCATATTAAATTCCTGGCTATGTAATCCTCCTTCCTCCTCTTCCTCTTCCTTCTTACTCTTCTCCTCTCCTCCTCCCCCATCCTCTCCCTTCCTTCCCCATCCCTTCCTCCTCCTCTTACCTGAGGCGTGCTAGGATTAAGAGGAGAGGTCCACTTAGTAAGAGGCATACCAAGATGGCTGCCCAGGTCTCCAAGAGGAAAGGCCAGAACAGTGCCTGCCATCTTGGTGAGGGCGGCGCCACCTTTATTAAACAACATGTTACCTGGGAAAAAAATAATAATGAGGAAGGTTAGGTTAGGTACTCTTGCTTTTACATTAATTTTATTTGTATATATTCCTCGTGTATTTATTTTATTTTTTGACATTATTATTCTCTATCTATCTATTTATCTATCTTTCTCCACCCAAACACACCTAAACACACCTAAACACACCCAAACACACCCCCAAACACACTTAAACACACCCCAACACACCCAAACACACCTAAACACACCCCAACACACCCAAACACACTAAACACACCCAAACACACCTAACACACCCCAAACACACCCCAAACACCCCCAAACACACCCCAACACACACCAAACACACACCTAAACACACCCCAAACACACCCCAACACACCCAAACACCCCCCAACACACTTAAACACCCCCAAACACACACCCAACACACCCCAACACACCCAAACACACCCAAACACACACCTAAACACACCCAAACATCCCCAAACACACCTAAACACACCCCAAACAC
>JAPQNM010001274.1:160000-162500 GCA_029783475.1 Metacarcinus magister | reverse complement strand
CAAATCACCCTTTCCATCCCTCATATCACCCTTTCCACCCCCAAAATCACCCCTTACACCCCCATTATCACCCCCAATATTGTCCTCAACACACCCCACATCCCCACACTCCCCCCCACACTCCCCCCCACTCGGTCCGCCCCCCAACACGAGAGTAACACGCCATAAAGGTCCTTTCTCCATATCGTATTTGTGGTGTAGTGCGCGTGTGTAGGCGTGGCGGGCGTCCCCTTCCTCTACGTTGAAGGGTATCTCCTCCATGGGCGTGGGCGTGGGCGTGCGGCGGAACCATGGACGCAGTGTACGCCGCTGGACGCACAGTTGTAAGGCTGATGTGTTCCTGTGAAAGATACGTACATGATTACGTACACACACACACACACACACACACGTATATATCAACCTAACCTAAACTAAACTAAACTAACCTTTCCTTTCCTCACCCCAACACACACACACACACACACACACACACACACACACACACACACACACACACACACACACACACACGTACACGCCCCCCCCTCCCCCCCCACGTACCTCGCTACCATAGTAACAGCCTGCAATATATGTTTACAAGCAACAGGGTTAGAGGACGTAAGCCACATGGCCTGCACAGTGTTCATAGTCCCCAGCGTCCCCCCGTAGGCCATCATTGTCTCCATACTCCCCAGGGGACGCACCCACTCCCCAGGGGACACTGAAATAAAGACAAATATTCATTACTAAAAATATATATCAAAATCGAACCTGGGTCATTTTTTTCTCAGGCAAATTTTGAAACCATTTTGCCAACTTTACAAAAAACAAAAACCTAACTTGGATTCAAAAAAAATATTTATCGAACCTGGATTATTAGTTTTTCAGGCAAGTTTTGAAACCATTTTGCCAACTTACCTTCAGGGCAGAATGAGACTGCCTTCCCCCGCCCCCCCCGCCCCCTTCCTGCTGCCAAGAGCCATCCCCATTGGTTCAGCTTGTCAAGGGCGCCTGTGTGTGTGTGTGTGTGTGTGTGTGTGTGTGTGTGTGTGTGTGTACGTGTGTGTGTGTGTGTTTAAGGGCGGAGACAAGACATGTTAATGAATTATATTGAGTGAATATGCAATTTTTTTTTTTCTTCATTATTTTTATTATTTATTATCATTATTATTATTATTATTATTATTATTATTATTATTTACCTTTCATTCTTCTTAGGTAGCTATTCTTCCTTCCTCCTCTTCTCCTCCTCCTCCTCCTCCTCCTCCTCTCCTCCTCCTCCTCCTCCTCTTCTTCCTCTTCCTCTTTCATCTTCTTCTTCTCCTCCTCCTCCTCCTCCTCCTTCTTCTTCTCTTTCTTCTTCCTTCTCTTCCAAATCAAACCAATACACTATAGCCTGAAAGAAAATGGAGTGTGGTTAATACTCTCTCTCTCTCTCTCTCTCTCTCTCTCTCTCTCTCTCTCTCTCTCTCTCTCTCTCTCTCTCTCTCTCTCTCTCTCTCTCTCTCTCTCTCTCACTTACCAGGCAGAGAAGTGTTCCCAGCACGTATATAACTAGTGCTGATACCCCGTCATGTTGTTGTTGTTGCTGATCTTGTTGTTGTGGTGTTGATTTTAATGCATTGTCTACAAAGTTCATTTTTCTTTTTAAATCGAAAAAGAAAAAATCTACCTTTTTTTATATATTAATATGTACTTTTTTTTTTGTTTTTTTTGAGAAGTACACTTTTAACGAGGGTCCAAGTCTCTCCCGCGGGTTTTTCTGCGTCACACACTTTTCAGGTGACGTAAGGAAGAGTATAAATTACAACCTGAAATATTTGAATAGCAATATATTATCTCTCTCTCTCTCTCTCTCTCTCTCTCTCTCTCTCTCTCTCTCTCTCTCTCTCTCTCTCTCTCTCTCTCTCTCTCACCTTCAGACAGGCTCGGAATGAAAAGAAAAGGAAGAATTTGTGTCAAGGATAAGAGTAAAAAAGAATTAATTGAGTTCCCTTTAAAATAGTTCCGTTTTCTATGGAGAGGTTGTGGAGGAGAAGAGAAAGTGAGTGAGAGAGAGAGAGACAGAGAGACAGACATACACGCATACAAATAACACACCCATTCATTCTCTCTCTCTCTCTCTCTCTCTATCTCTCTCTCTCTCTCTCTCTCTAGTAGTAGTAGTAGTAGTAGTATCAGTAGTAGTAGTAGTAGTATCAGTAGTAGTAGTAGTAGTAGTAATAGCAGTAGTAGTAATAGCAGTAGTAGTAGTAGTAGTAGTAGTAGTAGTAGTAGTAGTATCAGTAGTAGTAGTAGTAGTAGTAGTAGTAGTAGTAGTAGTAGTAGTAGTAGTAGAAGAGAGAGAGAGAGAAAGTGAAGGCTAGTTAGGGGCTAGAAAGGTAATATTTATCGATCAAAGACAAGGTTAAGAGGCCCCTACAGCGTGGGCCAAAGGTTCAATGCTGCACCCAGTCTCAAGGGCACCCAGGCTTCGTCCCCCAAAAAGTGCCGCCAGGGTCAGGTCGTGTGGTCTATG
>JAPQNM010001274.1:140000-150000 GCA_029783475.1 Metacarcinus magister | reverse complement strand
CTTTGTTATTTTATTTTATTTATTTGATTTGATTTTAGTTTATTTGATTTTTATTTATTTGATTTGATTTTAGTTTATTTGATTTTTATTTATTTGATTTTTTCTTTTTTTTTTTCTTTCTGGAGTTTTGTTGAAGAAAGAAATTTGATTGGTTAAAATAAAAATAGAAGTGTGTGTGTGTGTGTGTGTGTGTGTGTGTGTGTGTGTGTGTGTGTGTGTGGCCTTCTTTCCTTCCTTCCTTCCTTCCTTCCTTCCTTCCATCTATCCATCCATCCATCCATCCATCCATCCATCCTTCCTTCCTTCCTTCCTTCCTTCCTTCCTTCCTTCCTTCCTTCCTTCCTTCCTTCCATCCATCCATCCATCCATCCATCCATCTTCCTTCCTTCCTTCCTTCCTTCCTTCCATCTATCCATCCATCCATCCATCCATCCTTCCTTCCTTCCTTCCTTCCTTCCTTCCTTCCTTCCATCTATCCATCCATCCATCCATCCATCCATCCATCCATCCATCCTTCCTTCCTTCCTTCCTTCCTTCCTTCCTTCTTTCCTTCCTTCCTTCCTTCCATCTATCCATCCATCCATCCATCCATCCTTCCTTCCTTCCTTCCTTCCTTCCTTCCTTCTTTCCTTCCTTCCTTCCTTCCTTCCTTCCTTCCTTCCATCTATCCATCCATCCATCCATCCTTCCTTCCTTCCTTCCTTCCTTCCTTCCTTCCTTCCTTCCTTCCTTCTTTCCTTCCTTCCTTCCTTCCATCTATCCATCCATCCATCCATCCATCCTTCCTTCCTTCCTTCCTTCCTTCCTTCCTTCCTTCCTTCCTTCCTTCCTTCCTTATATATACAAATCTATACATACACATAATTGAAAATAATAAAATAATTATATATATATATTGTAATTATTTATTGGTTATAATCTCCTATTATATATTTCCTTAATACAATTATTTCCTTCTTCCTCCTATTCTTAACTTTTATTATCTATTTATTTATTTATTTATTTTTAAGTTTAGTATCCCATTACATTTCCTTTACCCTCGTTTTCTTTAACTTACCCTTAACATAACATAGAAAACGTAGTAACACATTATTTATCTATTTATTTATATCTGGCGTTCTTTAGGCAAGTATCCCATTAAATTTCCATTACATACATTTTTTTTAACATACTCTTAACATAACATAGAAAACGGGGGTGAATACCATCTCTCATTCCTCCTTTACCTTTAGAAGTCAATAGGAGCGAAAACAGGCGGTGAATAAGGACATTCTGATCCTTTAACACAATAAGGATAACCAGGATTGATATTAAATAGTAACCCATCATCACATACAGATGGCACTCCGACCTGACCTTCTTCATAGCACTGAAAATACCCTGGGTCACAATAGGGGCACTTAAGGTAGTTACCTTTCCCTGGGCAAACCATTGTATCTGTACAGTATGAGTCAGTAGTAGTAGTAGTAGTAGTAGTAGTGGTAGTGGTAGTGGTAGTGGTTGTTGTTGTTGGTGCCGTAGTCGTGGTCGTGGTGGTAGCAGTGCACAATGTTAGACAAGGTATCCCCTCTTTACATGTACTGGAGGAGGGTTCGAATGTATGACCAGGCGGGCAGGATAGGTGTGTGCTTTCCTCTGGGGTACCTACAGCTACACACACGTAATATTTAGTACAATCACTTGGATCTATAATGAATACATCGTGTGGGTAGCAGTGAGGTGTACACGGCGTATGGCAGCACACACTCTCACTCCGAACACAATTTTGACCATCGAAGTAAGGTGTATCAGGAGGGCACTCGAAGGGACCCATTACACTTAAATTGTCATTACAAATATAGTATTGCGTACATGAGAGAGGATCGTTGAGTTTATCTAATGTACTGTTGCATGTGATATGACACACAGGTGGTAGGCAACTCGAATTACAGGTGTTTCCCATTACACACCTGCCTTCTATAGGGTTGAATACACCTGTGGGCGGCTCGCAGGTAACTGGGTGGTCTGAAATTTCGTTGTAGTCCACGCAAACGTAGAATTTAGTGCAATCTAAAGGGTCCTCTACGAAGTCTCCCGGGGCGTGGTCCGTGCATGTTGGTTCACAGGATTGAGTTGCGTGGAGGGAGATTGCGTGCGTTACCTGTGGGGTGAAGGACAGTGAGTTTGCGTGCGTGCGTGTGTGTGTGTGTGTGTGTGTGTGTGTGTGTGTGTGTGTGTGTGTGTGTTTGCTTACCAGGAGAGCTAACGTTAGGATGTGCATGGTGGTGGTGGTGGTGATGGTGTGTGACTGAGTGCATGTGTGTGTGTGCGTTTTTGTGTGTGTTTGTGCGTGCGTGTGTGTCTGTGTGTGTGTGGGTTAAAACTTTTTGCCACTGTGTTCTATATACCGTGCCCTTATCACACACACACACACACACACACACACACACACACACACACACACACACACACACTTACACTCCCAGGCATCTATTTAAAAAAAATTATAATAATAATAATAAAACATTGATAATAATAATAATTCCGGGATTTGTTGGTTTGTCGTGTGGGAAGAGATGCAGATGGGGGGGGTGGAAGTTGGAGGGGGTTGAGGGGAGGGTTTGAGAGGGCGTGGGGGTGGGGGGGGCGTGTGAGGTGAAACAGATGGGAGGAAAAGATAAAGATATGAAAAAAAAATTTTTTTAATTTATCTGAAATTCTTGTATTCTAGGAAATTTTGTATTTCTATGGAACTCTCCCTTCTCTCTCTCTCTCTCTCTCTCTCTCTCTCTCTCTCTCTCTCTCTCTCTCTCTCTCTCTCTCTCTCTCTCTCTCAAACATATATATATACATACATACTTACATATATATATATATATATATATATATATATATATATATATATATATATATATATATATATATATATAGAGAGAGAGAGAGAGAGAGAGAGAGAGAGAGAGAGAGAAGGCAGGTAACAGGAATATTAAAAAAACAATTATTTATTTATTTATTTTATTTAATATTCAGTTGATTTAATTTTCAAGTTGTTATTTTTTCCAAATGTTTTTTTATTCATCTATTTATTTATTTATTTATGTATTTATTTATATATTTATTTATTGTTATCATTTGTTTAAACTTTGATAATTAAATTGATGTTTGTGTTTGTATGGATGTTAAAGTAATTAACTTAACTTAATTGTCTCTAATATCACCCTAAAGAAACATAATCTAATACTCGTAATGACAGAGTATTTTTAATTATTATTTTTTTGTATTGTTTTAATGACCCCAGATATCAATTAACACACCCAACTGCTTCAATAATACTTTACTTGTTTTTAATATTACTCCAGAGAGACAAATCAAGTTCAGGGAGACATTTAGAGTTACAAGGAATGATTGGATTCTGGGCCCCATACAGTTGTAGAGGCCAACGCTGAAGTCTCCCAAGTTCAGGAAAGTTATCACAGAAAACTTTCATCAATGATACTTTATGTAGTGACGCCAGCTGGTCTGTAAGGGAAGAAAAACATGTATTGCATTAAGAACATACAAGATTACACACGTATATGTATGTATTAAAACAATTTTAATGCATTTAAGAGAGGAGGCGGTGGTACAGTGGTCTAGCGCCTAGGGTCCCAGGTTCGAATCCCCGATATTCGCTGACCTCTTTTCATTCTTTGATATCACCGCCGAGTGGCCAAAGACTACCCAAATTGCTGCCATACTGTCCTCAGACGGCCTCAGACGGGACTTGCAACGTTATATGCATCGAGGCTGTAGCAGTGATTAGCCTCGCACGTTCTCAACATATTCAAGAGAGAACGTAAACATTTGAGGCGTCACTATAAAAATCTGATAACCTAACCTACGTCAAATAACAGGCAAGAGGCAAGTCCATCTGTGCCTCCATAAGCCTACTGGCGCCAACGGTTAATGATATAGAAACAAAATATATATAGAACGTAAACATTCGAGGCGTCACTATAAAAAATCTAAAAACCTACACCAAATAACAGGCGCCAACTAATACTGGCGCCAACTGTGTGTAAAAATAAAAAAAACATATGTAACCTAACGTTAATTTATTACTCTTTCTTCAATAGGGAATTAATAATGGCAAATGAGCTGTTTTATATAACGTATTTTGGATAATAATGAGATAAGGTTAACCTACTAATTTTGAAGCCTTATTATTCATTTGTTTTGCTTTAACAAGTTGCCGTAAGTTGATATATATTGCATGATAATCTGCAATCTTAATTCTATCTGGCATGTAAGTATTAACTAACCTCGGTGGAACACGCTCATCTTATCTAAATATTACCCAGTTTTCTGATTGGCCTTACCTGGTTTTCTAATAGCATAAAGAACAAAAATAATTTACCTGGTGTGAAACTTCCCGGTTGTCCAATATTTTCATACCAAAATCTGTCTCCTTCTTTTGTTCTTAAGAATTGGTCTGTGAGGATGCAGCCGAAAGTAGGACCGACTAAGCCCCCCACGATGGCCTTCTCTGCCATGCCACCAACGAACAAATCTATGTCTTCTACGTCACTGAAATGAAAAAGGATGAAAGTTTATTGGATATATATATATAAAAAATTGTGTGTTTGGGGATGAAATTAGATTGGAAAAAGGAGAAATGTGTGTTTTTGGGTAGTAATTGGATTGGAAAAATGGAAAATTGTGTGTGTTGAGACGAAATTGGATTGGAAAAAGGAAAAAAATTGTGTGTATTTGTGTGTGTTGGAAAGTTAGAAAATTGAAGAAAAAAAAAGTCACCTTAAATTTCGTGTAATAGCGTTTCTAACATTAGATATAAAAGATAAAAAAAAATATTTAGAAACACACACAAAAAATCAAAAAATTAAATATCCCCCCAAAAAAAACAACACACACACAAACTCAAAAAAAAACAAAAAAACAACAACAACAACAGCAACACACTTACTCGTACAACTCCTTCAACATATCCGTCACATCAGCATCAAACACTTTATTTAGATCTTCAAAGGTTCTAATTTGGGGATAACCACACCCTTGCCGTGCCTCCACGTACCCCACAATGCCATGATCGCGACCTCTCTGTACGTTAAGAGCCACCAGGTCAAGGCCGTGGCCGTGACCCATCTTGAAGAGTTTACCTGTGATCTGTTAGGTGAGGTGAGGTGAGGTGAGGTTTGGTTAGGTTAGGTTAGGTTAGGTTAGGTGAGGTGAGGTTAGGTTAGGTTAGGTTTGGTTAGGTTTGGTTAGGTGAGGTGAGGTGAGGTGAGGTGAGGTGAGGTAAGGTTAGGTGAGGTTTGGTTAGGTTTGGTTAGGTTTGGTGAGGTTTGGTTAGGTTAGGTGAGGTGAGGTGAGGTTTGGTTAGGTGAGGTGAGGTAAGGTTTGGTTTGGTTTGGTTTGGTTAGGTTAGGTTAGGTGAGGTTAATTGATTTTTAGGTTAGGTTTGGTTAGTTGTTTGTTAATTGTTAGGTTAATTGACTAATTGTTAATATTCTCACCTGTCCAAATTAACCTTTACTCACTCTCTCTCTCTCTCTCTCTCTCTCTCTCTCTCTCTCTCTCTCTCTCTCTCTCTCTCTCTCTCTCTCTCTCTCTGTCTCTCTCTCTTTCTCTTTCTCACACACACACAGACACACACACACACACACACACACACACACACACACACACACACACACACACACACACACACACACACACACACTCACTTCGCCCGAGAAGGCTGGATCCACATCACTAATGCCTTGAGCGAGGGCTCCGTGTATTACATCTGCCATTCCACCTTCGTTGTACATGTGGAATGGGTGGAAGATTACATCATTAAGGGGCTGTGCATGGTACACACCGCCCGAGTAGTCATCAGCTGGTTTCTTGGTGAAAAAATATTCCTGTGGGGTAGAGGGAGAGAGGGATTGTTAGTGTGTGTGTGGGGTTAGGTTAGGTTAGGTTAGGTTAAAATTAAAATAGAAATAAGTATTTACTTCAATTTCTACTTGATGGTATGGGTATATGTGTGTACGTAACCAACACACACACACACACATACACACACACACACACACACACACACACACACACACACACACACACACACACACACACACACACACACACACATACTTACAGGAACCATACTGTGGCCCATTCTATAAGCAGCAGCTGCAAACTCATTAGCTATGCCAGCGTTGGTCTTCTCGTTATAGTTTTGGAAGTAGTTAGAGTCTGTCAAGGGAATGAGACCCAGATCCTTGGCTAGTCTTGGACCTGAGGGGAAGAAGAGGGGAGGTGAGGGAAAATTAGGGGATGTGAAGGGAGGAAGAGGGAAAAAATGAGGGGTTGTGAGGGAAAATAAAGAGAAAAGAGAGGAAAATGGGGGAAGGAAGAGGGGAAAATAATGGGATATTGAGAAAACACCCCTAAACACACTCAAACACCCCCAAACACACTCAAACACACTCAAACACCCCCAAACACACTCAAACACACTCAAACACCCCCAAACACACTCAAACACCTCCAAACACCCTCAAACACCCCCAAACACACTCAAACACCCCCAAACACACTCCAAACACCTCCAAACACACTCAAACACCCCCAAACACACTCAAACACACCCAAACACACCCAAACACACTCAAACACCTCCAAACACACTCAAACACCTCCAAACACACTCAAACACCACCAAACACACTCAAAACACCTCCAAACACCCCCAAACACACTCAAACACACTCAAACACCCCCAAACACACTCAAACACCCCCAAACACACTCAAACACACTCAAACACACCCAAACACACTCAAACACCCCCAAACACACTCAAACACACTCAAACACCCCAAAACACCCCCAAACACACTCAAACACACTCAAACACCCCTAAACACCCCCCAAACACACACACTCACCTAAAAGCCCTGGCAAGAATTCGTTATAAGTAATATGTTGTAATTCAGCGGTAATAATTCTCTTGGTTTCTTGGTATAGTGTTTGGTCCTTTAGGTAGGGCCACCTCCTAGAGAGTTCCTTAGCTATCCTATTATGCTCCCGCGCGAACATGGTCGTTAGTAAGGTGAGAAGGATGTGCTCGTTCACCCTAAAGTCACCTGTAGGATATAGGATGTGTGTAGGATTAAGAGGAGGAGGATTAAGTTTGTGTGTGTGGTGTGTGTGTATGTGTTAGATTATTGATTTTTTTTTCTTTTTCAGGGTATTTCTACTATTATTATTACTGATACTTTTACTACTACTACTACTACTACTACTACTACTACTACTACTACTACTACTACTACTACTACTACTTACCTGACCTGAAACAGTATTGTCCCTTATCCATATGTTCATCTTTATTGCATCCTTCCTCTTCCTCTTTGATAATTGGGAGCAACACCTCGCCCTCTTGGCTCACCTGATAGAGAGAGAGAGAGAGAGAGAGAGAGAGAGAGAGAGAGAGAGAGAGAGAGAGAGAGAGAGTTAGTATCATTGTGTATACTCAATTTTATATATTATTTTGTTATATTATTTCCCTCATATACTTTGTTTACACTTTCTTCACCTTGTCTAGCCTTTTCTACACTTTGATTTACACTTTGTTACACTGTTTACATCTTGTTGTTTATGTCTACGCCTCAATTTACACCTATCTACTACATATTTACACTTTTTTACACCTTGTTTGCATAGTTGACACCTTTGTTTACACTTGTTTGCACCATTAGCCTTACGTGAGTTTTAAGCAGACCCCCTTCGAAGGTCCTTAAACTGTCTGCTTGCTTCTTACTGCTGCCGTACAAAGCAGACCCATCTATATAGGCTGTAAGCTGGTTGATCTGCTCCCGGGGGCCTGTACGGGGAGAAAGTTGGGTTTAGTAAAGGGGAAAAAGATGGGTTAATGAGGGGAACTGAAGGGTTAAAACACCTGGAAGAAAAAAAACTGTCCCCAAAAAATCACTTTAAAACACCAAATAAAAAGACACACACACCCACACACCCACACACACTTACCGTAATAGCATCGTTTAGCCGGGAGTGACCTTAGGAAATTTTGACAAGTACTGCCATATACTTGATACAACGGATCCTCGGAAGAGATGGTTATAGGATAGCACTCAGGGTGAAGGAGACTTGGATCCTGTTGCACCCTATCATCACAACAGGTTATAGCACTTCCGTTCATACCTGGAGAGAGAGAGAGAGAGAGAGAGAGAGAGAGAGAGAGAGAGTGAGATAGTAATGTTTTGCAATGGTTAGGTTAGGTAAGGTTAGGTTAATGATAGGATTAGAGATAGTGTGAGATAGAGATAGTGAATGAGAGAGAGAGAGAGAGAGAGAAAAAAAAAAAAAGAGAGATTAATAGACATAGAGATGGAAAAATAGTGATATATAAATGGGTTTTTTTTAATTAAACACACACACACACACACACACACACACACACACACACACACACACACACACACACACACACACACACACACCTTTAACAGTAGGCGTAGCAGTAAGGTCGTGATCAATAAATTGCCCGAAAGACATTTGAAACGTGTTGAAACAGTCACTCATAACTCTGGGAAACTTCTTCATCTTCAAACTCACTTCACGGGCATTCGGCAGAGCAGTTTTTTTTTTACTCAAGCGTGGAGACGACACACCTGAAAACAAACAAACACACACACACACACACACGAAAACGAGGTCAAAACTAGATGCAAACAAAGTAGAAATAATTGTAATCCCAAATTCTATATATAAACATATTTTCTCACACCTGAAAACAAACACACACACACACACACACACGAAAACGAGGTCAAAACTAGATGCAAACAAAGTAGAAATAATTGTAATCCCAAATTCTATATATAAACTTATTTTCTCACACTTGAAAACAAACACAAACACAAACACACACACAAAAAATAGATGCAAACAAAAATAGAACATTGATAATCCCAATTTCCATAGACAAACATATTTTTAACATCCTACGAATCCTACGTATCCTACCGTCCCCATAGTTGGGTATAAACATCCTACGGAAAGGAGTTAAGGCTTGACCCCATGTAGGACGTTTCAGGTTGTTGCAGGATCCGTCGAAGGAGCGATAAGTATCAGTAGGTTTGCACAAAATTTTTTCGGGGAGTTTTCCAAATTCTTCACATATTCTCGGCTCTTCTATTAATTGAAGATCCTCAGTTGATTCCATACCAAGACTTTGTTTGTTTGTGTGTTTGTTTTAAGGGGGTGTAAGGGAGGGGGGGGGAAGGGAGATGTTGTTATTGTTGTTATTATTATTATTATTATTATTGTTATTTTAGTCATTATATCTATGAACTGATATTTTTGTATATTTCTAACACTTTTTTTTATTTATTTTATTCATTTAGATATATACATACATAATATCCTTCCATCCATCCATCCTTCCTTCCTTCTATTCCTTCCTTCCTTCCATTCCTTCTTTCTAGCCTTCCATTCCTTTTAGCCTTCCTTCCTTTTACCTCACACACACACACGGTCCAACCCGAAGATTGGTCAGTATGAGCTCTGAGCTCTTTCCATATGGGGACGGCCGGCTGTCTCGAGAGAGACCAGCAGCAGACTGTACAGTGAATACACACCTTTTTGCTAGAGATTTAGTGGCGGTGCCCATTGCATATCCTACATGGGCTTGATTGGTCGCTTCTGACACTGTATAAGTCAGTTTATGTTGATGCACTCCAGACGCTGTTCCTGATAGTTCCTCTATGCCAAGTTCATAAAATAATATATTCAGATCTTGCATAATTTGTACGAACTTTATTCCTTCCTGGAGAAATTTCCTAGAGAGAGAGAGAGAGAGAGAGAGATGGTGACGATAATAATATTAATAATGATAATGTATTCGTCCATCTAAATTCCGTGATAATTCTTATATCCAAACAATCACCCGTCTTCCCTTCCTCCCTTCCACCTTTCTTATGCTTTAAAAAAGAGCGAGAGAGATTAATACACAATT